>JAULBM010008868.1:0-11746 GCA_032357055.1 Geukensia granosissima
TTGAAAAACTATAACTGGACAGTTTCAAAATTAACATCGTAATAGATAACTCAAGCCCCCCTTGGGCTTGAGTAAAATTAACTAAATTTATTGATCTTTCCATTTCTTCACCAGATACCTACAAAAAGGGAGATAAATCTTTTACAAAGATCGAATAGGGGAGATAAATCTTTTACAATCTGATTGAAGGAAAGATCGAATAGGGGAGATAAATCTTTTACAATCTGATTGAAGGAAAGATAGAATAGGGGAGATAAATCTTTTACAATCTGATTGAAGGAAAGATCGAATAGTGCAGGAAGTCTTGTGCCTTTAGGCAGAAACGTGTAACATGTGTACTTTGCAAGGTTTATTCAACTTATGCCAACTTTTTGAAAATTTTTATCTCAAGGTAAAAAAAGTGTGTTGGCATAGGTTGAATATTGTATAAACATAGTTTTTTTGTATAAACAATTTGACAAATAAGTAAAGTAAGTGGTCTACCTGGAAAGGTATAAATGTATCACTATTTTATTTATGTTGAATCTGTTTATGACGGATTTTGTGAAATTTTTAAATAATATGTAAAACAGGTTTTAAGAGTAATGTTTTGTTGCATATCCTTTAAGATTATAATAAAATAGTAATAATTACTATAATATAAATTTATTACATTTTCATGTTAATAATGTTAATCAATAAAAGACTCCTTAGCATAAGTTAAGCAAACTAAATCAATAACGGTGAACTTGATAAATAAGTAGAAAGAATATGTTTCTTGAAAATTATGACTATAATGGGCGGAGCATGTCCCATTTTACCTACCCAGGCTTGTAATAAACAACACCATTCTGACATTTCAGCAAAGTCGTGGCAAACTCAGTTTCGCTATCACAAAAAGTGAACATTATTCAAAGTGTCATGTTTAAAAAAATAAGATGGTTTGGAATGGTCTAATTATTATAATTTTTATACACTTTGTACTATTTAATAGATTATTCATTTAATTTAAATTTTACTGTGATTTTTTTCCTATTTTATAAAGATTTAACTTAAATTCATTTCTGTGACGAAGTCAATAATTGATAAGCCCAAGTTTTTTAAACTTTGTTGAAATTTTTTATACATTCATTTTTATTAATTCAAACTTTCCCTTTTACTATTCTTGAAAAATCAATGAAGTCTATAACATAAATTCCATATTTATCAAATTTTATTGAAATAATTTCTAAAATTTATTTCTCTTTATATTGAGACTACCTGTAATTTAGCCACTAATTATGTGTTAACACCTATTGTATTTTCCTTGTTGGCATTCCTTGAATAGGATTTTTCAAAATGTTGGCATAGGTTTAAGACACCCTTTGCAATTCGAATAATTTTGATTTGAAAGAAAGATATGGAATATATACCAGAAAGAAACGAGCCACATTTAAAATAAATTTATGAAAAATAATCTGTTATAAATTTTACTGCACTTTTCTGGATTTTCCTTCATCAGACACGCTATAGCTAGGGACCAATATTGGAGATCAGTCAGTCATCAGACACGCTTTAGCTAGGGACCAATATTGGAGATCAGTCAGTCATCGGACACGCTATAGCTAGGGACCAATATGGGAGATCAGTCAGTCATCAGACACGCTATAGCTACGGACCAATATGGGAGATCAGTCAGTCATCAGACACGCTTTAGCTAGGGACCAATATGGGAGATCAGTCAGTCATCAGACACGCTATAGCTAGGGACCAATATGGGAGATCAGTCAGTCATCAGACACGTTGTAGCTAGGGACCAATATGGGAGATCATGCAGTCAGTCATCAGACACGCTATAGCTAGGGACCAATATGGGAGATCAGTGAGTCATCAGACACGCTTTAGCTAGGGACCAATATGGGAGATCAGTCAGTCATCAGACACACTTTAGCTAGGGACCAATATGGGAGATCAGTCAGTGATCAGACAAGCTATAGCTAGGGACCAATATGGGAGATCAGTCAGTCATCAGACACGCTTTAGCTAGGGACCAATATGGGAGATCAGTCAGTCAAACTATCTAGTTACATACAAAACTTCTTAGTAACTATTATTATCAAAACTGAGAATGTTTATAATATATATTTATAATAATAATTGATCAAATGAAAAGTTCATGACGTTATGAACGAATTTTATAAATTACTATGTTCGAAAAATGTAACTTGTATCTTTCTTGATTCAACGTACAGTCATTTTGGCGCGGTCGTTTTCTTTACAAAACTGAGTTCATACATATTTTTTAGAAACCTACAAATTTCACAAGGTAAACTGTCACGGTTACAAATACCATAAAGACTATAGGCAATAAAACATACTTAACAGTATCATATGTTACAGCATTTATAGTGTAATGTAATGTATGCTAGTAATACTATCCAAGATTTATAGTTAGTGCCATTGATTATGGTAAGTAATAAAAGATCGCACCGTAGTAAGGCACGGACAACTCAATTTTCGGTAGGTGGGGGGGGGGGGCCTGGGATTTGTTGGCGGGCCAGAAAATTTTTTCCCTCTTCACATTCACAGGCCAGATTATTTTTTTCATGTAAAGATAATGTAAGGTTGATTGATTGATTGATTTTTGGTTGCTTATCGTCCAGCGGCAAATATTTCATGCATATTCAGGACGAGAACAAGTACAACAATTAGCAGTATCGAAAAAGGGGTGGGATGGGACACAAAATGGCAACATTTTTTGACTGCCACTGGAAACAGGGAGTGATGGGTAGGGACGAAAGATTTAGCCTTTTGTAGCGGCATTAACCTACTCTTATTCGAAAACTACAAAAGGGGTCTTTTACGTGCAATGAGCGTGGCAATCCCTAAACACGTCACCCACTATGGTCCACGGCTAGGCTTTCCGTATTCTTTGGAAATAATTTTTTTCCAATGGCCAGACAGTGGGCCGGAATATTTTTTCACTCAAGATTATTATTCTTTGACAAAATCGGGTTCAGATGGTTTTTCCAAAAAATCCAAGGACTCCCCCCCAGAAAATCACTTGGTGCGTGCCTAAATCTAATTCCAAAAGCGGCCATTATAACATTTTTGATGACAACTTTTTACCTGAAATTTACGTTCAGTGCCTTCTAAGTTTTCTTACAGTGCCGCGACCTAGGCAAAACATATTAAAACGGCACGGCAGGTTTAATGTCATCTAAGAGATTTTCAATAGGTCATTTTCTAAAAACTGTTTTCGGCTTAAGTATACTATATGAATAAACTGTTAATCAAAAATCAACAGTTTGCCCTCGAAATGAGACCTTAATCAAGAACCTTGTCTCTCAACTGAAAACAATATTATAAAATAATAAAAATGATATAACCAATTTGTAACATTTCTCGATGTAATCATAATATCTATCAGTAGCACCAGCATAAAGAGTTAAAATTTCAAAAAATCCTACTATATTTAGAGGTTTGTCGCCAGCCAGGTGAATTTATGGAAAAGAAAAATCCAATAGAGACCGTGAATGTTCAGAAGTTGTCTCTCTAAGATTCAGGCAAAAGGTGTTTCATGGTCCGATTAAACACACCAAACTGACAATTCTAAATTGTGTCCAGGCAGAGGTTTTAAACACGAATTGAAAATACTTTTTGTCCTATAGCCTCAGAGGTTTTTTTGTAAAGGATGTTAGTAAATTGATTCATATTTGTAAAGTTACCTCCCCCTAGTTTTTATAGTGCATTTGTTGTATTTCTTTTCTTCTGTTACTGACGATTAGATGAAAATCATGCTTGTTTTTGTAATGCTTAAAAATAAAAATAGGAGATGTGGCATGATTTTCCATTAGACAGCCAACCACCAAATGACAGTAAAATTTAAACTTCTACAGGTCATATTATGGCCTTCTACAATGAACCAGAGTCCACACCATAACGGAAGCTGTAAAAGACCCCGAAATACAAATGTTAAACTATACATAAAACACGACAATCGACCTAATCTAATGCAAAAAGGTGAACAAATAACAATAAATGACTAATGAAACAACAATTAAATGTTTAAATTTGTATGTACAAACATAAAACAAATTTAGTCTTGTGTGTTTTCGTGGGCCATGATTCACTTTCATCTGAAATGGCCTGACTCTAACAGAGAATAACACTTAATTGTTCATCTCTAAAACTCAACTCTACAGCCATCGCCTAGAAGTGACTTCATAGATAAAAAAAATAATTTTGAAATGAACAAAGGGTCAGCCAAAAATTCTTCAATCAAATGACATACAAGAATATGACCAACAAAGGACAGACAAGATCATGCCCAACACAAGACAAATAAGACCATGACCAACAGACGAAGGACAAGACTATGACCTATAAGAGACAAACAAGATTATGACAACAGACAAGAACATGACCAACAAAGGACAGACAATACCATGACCAACAAGAGACAGACAGACCATGTCCAGCAAAGAACAGACAAGACCAGACCAACAAAGTACAGACAAGACCATGACCAACAGAGGACAACCAAGACCATGACCAACAGAGGACAGACCATACCATAACCAACAGAGGACAAAAAAGACAAAGACCAACAGAGGACAAACCAGACCATGACCAACAGAGGACAGAAAAGACCAACACCAACAGAGCACAATAAAGACCAAGACCAACAGAGGACAACCAAGACCATAACCAACAGAGGATAGACAAGGCCATGACCAACAGTGTACAGACAAGACAACGACCAACATAGGACAGACAAGACCATGACACACAGAAGACAGACACGACTATGACCAACAGAGGTTAGACAAGACCATGACCCATAGAGTAGAGACAAGACCACGACCAACAGAGGACAGAGAAGACCATGACCAATAGAGGACAGACAAGACCAAGACCAACAGAGGACAGACAAGGCCATGACCAACAGAGGACAGACAAGGCCATGACCAACAGAGGACAGACAAGGCCATGACCAACAGAGGACAGACAAGACCATGACCAGCAGAGGACATACAATACCATGACCACCATGACCAACAGAGGTTAGACAAGACCATGACCAACAGAGGACAGACAATACCATGACCAACAGAGGACAGACAATACCATGACCAACAGAGGTTAGACAAGACCATGACCAAAAGAGGACTGACAAGACCATGACCAACAGAGGACAGGCATGACCACGACCAACAGAGGACAGACAAGACCATGACCAACAGAGGACAGACATGGCTATGACCAACAGAGGTTAGACAAGACCACGGCACACAGAGTAGAGACATAATATAACCACGACCAACAGACGACAGAGAAGACCATTACCAACAGAGGACAGACAAGACCAAGACCAACAGAGGACAGGCAAGACCACGAATAACAGAGGACAGACAAGACCATGACCAACAGAGGACATCCAACACCGTGACCAACAGAGGACATCCAACACCATGACCAACAGAGCTTAGACAAGACCATGACCAACAGAGGACAGACAAGACCAGGAACAACAGTGGACAGACATGACCAGACAACAGTAGACAGACATGAGCAGACAACAGTGGACAGACATGACCAGGAACAATAGAAGACAGTCAACCTTGACCAACAGTGGACATACATAGCCATGACCAAAAGAAGAGATGACAAACAACAGCATAGAAAACTAAAGCTGGAGTACAATGAACCTCATAAAAACGAAGAGTGAGCACAGGTGCTCCGGAAGAGTAAACAGATCCTTCCCCAGTCTCATCCGGTGATAGATTTAGATGACAAATGAATAAGTTATTACTATATATCGGGAAAGAGATTACAATATCTTTTTTATTCAATGTAGTAAAACGAGGCAGATGAATCGGTAATTTTTGGATAGTATCTAATGTATTACATTACCTGTTTTGTATCCTGACAGAGATCAACGGCAATATCAACCCCAGAGTTTCCAATACCTGTGAAAAGATAAGCATAGATGTATGAATCGTTCAGATAGATATAGAATATCGTTGATTGATCCAATAATGTGAAAATTTCCGTTCAAACATTTCCAAATTTTAGCTCACCTGGCCGTGAGCTATTACCTTCACTTGGTGTTTTTTCATTGTCATATGCCAATTAATGTAAATTATTTCTCGTTTGATTTTCGGTGTGGATCTTTGTAGGTTGTTTACGACCGGATAGTCACATTAAAAAGTTAGTTAAACATCTGTAATTTTGCATTTAATGTATGGCTGTCACATTGACAATTACACTTTGTCTTCCTTTTCCATATAGTCATTTTCAACGATGGTTCAATCCGTCTTGACCATTGCTGCATTCTGGGGGAATATATCATGGTTCTTAAAAAAACCATCAGAATTAAACACAAGTTACTTTCTTATGACTGCTATTGAGAACTTTTTTTAGAACCTTACCATTTTGAAAGTAATGAGTTGTCATAATAATGAGCTGCTTTCGGAACAATGCGTGTCAGACGTTTGAGGTGGCGGAAAATGAGTTGTCGGAAAAATGAGCTGTCGGAGCAATGATTTCCGGCTTAATGAGCCATCGAAACATAAAGAAGGAACAATGAGTTGTGGGAACAATGAGTGTCGAAACAATAATTTTATTCCATCCTTAACTACAGTAGAAAACTCTTAATATGGAATTTTCTCGAAATCAGTCTACGGGGCCATACATTGTTTTTTGAACAAATGACCTACATTTGTAAACTATTTTTCCAAGTTAGTAATATTGTTAGTTAAATAAAAACGACTGAACCATTTCTCCGTTAGAACTATTAAGAACTAATCAAACGTTTCTTACCAAGTGTTGTTATATTGTGATACCATAGATTGATTAACTGAATGCTGCTAAACGTCCAGAGGCTAATATTTCATTCATATACATGATGATAGTATAATAATGAATGATAAGAATGAATCCTACATTGTACTAGACCAACAAACAGAGCCGGATTTTTAACGTGCTAGCTCACGAAAGCAACAGTCCACAGGAAGACATGCCACTTTACCCAGACACTTTATTCTGACTCTGGGCTTACCATTCTTTGCTCTTACTCCTAAATGCTGCATGCATAGCGGAAGGCAGCAAATACCAATTTTTAAATCCCTGTCGGCAACAAACCTTAGACCTTCCGCACTCTAGGTAAGAACGCTTACTATTACACCGCCGAGGTGGTTCTGGTGATTCCAGATGATCCGGCTTGTTCTATAGAGGACCATTACTTTGATTGCATCAAAGGATAGGCTTAGTGCAATATAGGATGTTTTACAAGATACAAAGGCTACAGGGCATACAACCAAATCATTCTTTAAAAAATTAAAGTTACTTCCGAGTAGGCAGACAGACAATGTGAGTTAGAAGTCAAACAAAGCCGTGGCAAAAAGGATAGATCAAAAGACCATTGCAAAACACCCATCGCAAAACACCACAAAGACGCAAACAAACCAGAAACAGTCTCATGTGCTTCTGAAGATAACGGAAACCACTCAACGTTACCAGTGGAGATAATGTATGTCATGTGTAAGCAATAAATGCTCCAGGGAGCTTGTGTATCATTATATCAACTCACCTACTACCAGAACAGTCTTGCCAGCATACCGTGTACTCTCTCTATAACCATGAGAGTGAATTATCGTGCCTTTAAAGAGTTTTTGTCCAGGAAACGATGGACAATGTGGGAAAGTATGATGACCGGTACAGCATAATACAGCATCAAATATTTCTGTAATGACGTCATTATTTGAACTGCTGTGGTATATAACAGTCCATCGACCTGTTTCTTCGTAATCTTCTGCCGGCTTCACTTTTTCCACCACAGTTCGGAACTTTATAAACTGACGAAGGCCAAATTTTTCTGCGTATAACTTGAAGTATTCTAGTACTTTGTGGTGATGGGCAAACACAGGGAAATCACGGGAAGGTGGGAAATCACTGAATGCCATCATTTCCTTACTGACGTTTATCACCGTTGTTTTATAGACACTTCCTTTACCGAGTTTAGCATCGTCTGTATAATTCCACAATCCTCCTATTTCATTTTCCCTCTCAAAGCACACGGGTTGTAAGTGTTCCTCCAAACATGCCTTGATAGCCGTTAACCCACTACAACCAGCTCCAATGATAGCTACACGTCTCATCATGTTTGATGTTCAAGTCGAAATGCAAAATATGCCTTTTACACAAAACTTTATTGAAATTTTACCGTTGTTTTTTTCAAATGGAGGAATGGCTGTTTTCAACCCCATTATGATGGTAGAATGATTATAATGCCAGCATAACAGATGCATTACCATTTAATGAATGACACAAGTAAGGATGTATTACTCTCAAAACCCACATATATGAAAAATATGAAGAAGAGGCGAAGGCATTAAAATCAAGTTAAATTAGGATCAAAGGCGGTAATGTCGTTTTGAAATGCCAAAATACCCGGAATCCGTTAAAAGGGGTCTGAGGTTGGGGGTGTATATTTGTGTAACCTGGGAAAATTCACGATTGCGCATATACATGTATACACCCCCTAATTTCAGGCCCCTATAAAAATGACGATACACTGCATAATCTCAAATATCAAATAACAATCAGAATTTCACTTTAATAAACGTATCCTTGAAATCTTTTCACTTCTTAATTCATTTCAAAATTAAATATATAACAAAATATTGACTTAAAATAATATAAAAATCTAGAAGATAATTACACCAACGAAAATATTTGCATCTATTTTTCAGTGATATATAAACTACATGTAAACGATATATTGCTGATTAATTGATGTCAAAGAAGAAGGTAGTTATTTCCTTATTCCAGACTGATCTCAGATCATTAGTGGAGGTATGTAAAGGGGTTAAACAACAAAAGCCACTGATGATGGACAATATCACTAGCCCGACCGTCAGCACTTCACATGGGATTCACATGCCTGATTGTCAAGACAATAAGACAAGACAATACTTTTTTTACTCAGGTGTACAAGAGGACATAACAAAGTTACATTCCATATAATTACAAATAGATATATACATACACATGCAATACAACAAAACAATATGATGTAGATGGATTGATCTGACTTATTATCAAAGGCGCACAATAATTTTGAGAAAATTTGCTAAATTTCTGTATAGTTCTACATGGCAATACATTAGCATACCTGAAAGTTTCAGTTCGTTTTGGTATTTTGTGTAAAATGTTGGAATGAACTTTTCCCTTATAGATTTTATTTCCTGTTTTTCACAAATGAACAGATAATGGAATTCATCTCCGATTCCATTTCCGCATAGGTTACAAATTCTTTCATTTTTAGGCACCCCATTCGACTTATATATATGTATACCAGTTTCAATAAGAAATTTTGGAACATCTGAATTTCGCTATCATACTCCTATCATAAAAATTCATTTTAAGATATCTTTTAAGAACAAACTCTTTTTTTATATTGTGAATAAAATGTTCATTTGTGAAAACCATTTTTGTATAAAATTATCCTTTACCCTGAGAAGATTTTAAAGCTTTCAAAACATTTTTTCTATGGGTATTTGATCATTCCATATAAAACTCAGGCCAGTATCATCAAATATCGATTTAACGTATGGAATCCATTTAAAATTTAACGGATTTTAATGTTGTAAATTGAACATCAACTTATACAATATAGAGGATAATTAATTATTGTCAGATAAAAGGTTGTTCCAAAATAATACAATCTTGCGCGTAACCATTAATTCCATATGACCGCCTCGGTGGTGTAATGGTTAGCGTGCTCGCCTCGAGTACGGAAGGTCGTGGGTTCGATCCCCGGCCGGGTCAAACCAAAGATATAACAGTCGATCTTTGCTGTTTCTCCGCTAAGCATGCAGCATTTAGTAGTAAGAGTAGACTGGTCGGCCTAGAGTCAGAATAATGTGTTTTAGTAAATTGCATGTTTTCCTAAATACTGTTGCTTACGTGAGCTAGTACGTAAAATATTCGTCACAGCGTGTCAGCCTAATACAAAGCAGTTCAAATTCTACAGTCATTTGGTGGGTGACTGTCTCATGGACAACCATGCAACATCTCCTATTTTTATATTCATTTCCCATTATCATTCATTGATATTGTCTCGTCCTGAATATGCATGAAATATTTTCCGGTGGACGTTAAGCAACATTCAATCAATCAACCAATCAATGTCTTGCATGCAGAAATATCGTTTTGATCTGCTTGTAAAATAATTGAACAAAGCAAATTTTAGCAAAGATCTAAAAAACGATATAACGAGACAAAAAGATATAAAACCAAACCTTAAAATGCCTTCTGCCTCAGATTGATCTTTTGGAGTCGCTGCATAATACTCAGACAATTACTTATACTAAAAGGTAACATGATGTACCGACTCGCTTTTTCTGACAGCCACATTTTGTAGCTCAGAATCCAATCACGATTGATAATATACCGTTTTTCTTGGTTAGACATCCAATAAACACGTACAGCTGGATTTAATGTAAAAATATCATTTATATCGCGAAAGAAAACAAGGTATTGTGGAAATGCCAAAATAAAAAGAATAAACAGTTTGAAGGACAAAAATTAACAAAGGTTTGACCAAAATTGGTAATGATGTATATCACTGAGCAAGGAGTCAGTGAAAATAGCATTCAAAGATTTTAAAATTGTGTTATAATAGATAACCACTGACAAATGGGTTGTGTTTAAATTTACGAGCTTTATTAACATTTTCATACAAATGCATTATTTTATTTTATTTAAAAGGTGCATTTATTGTTAAGACCCCAAAGAAAATCCTTTGTTAAAATTTTATATTTTCTGGAAACTCGAGGGCTAAATAATTGAACCTTTCCTGTGAAGAGGTCGTAAAAAGCTACGCGATTGAATTTTAATCTTCTATTTATTTTTGGATCCTAGAATGTATGTTGGAAAGATACATTTTACATCTTTCCAAAATTGTAATTTGTAAAATTGCCTGATTACAACTTTATATATGTCTTATCGGCGTTCATTGCTTCTTTAACTGTATATTATAAATGTTTGATTATTTTCCTATTTTCGGCTCCTTGCTTGTCTGATGAAGGTAAACCCAGAAAAGCCCTTTACCCGCAGTTACATTTGGTTTTGGAACATTTGTTATAAACCTATGTAAGATGTGGATCGGATCTTTCTGACATATATTCGATATTCTTTCTTTCAAAATTATATGAAAATAAAAAAGTGTTTATTGATTTTAACTTAATACTACTATAATGCGGTATCTAGTAGAGTACATAATTTTTTTTCTTTGATTTAATTAAAGGGAAGACTTTAACATTAAAAACTATATCCCATGCTTTCATTGGTGTTAAAATGAACAGGCTGTCCACCTTTCTATCAACGAAATGTCTTTAAAGTACATCAAATTGGTATTCTGTGATATATTGATTACTACCACTGGGTTCATGTCACTGCAGGTTGACTGATAGTCTCCGAGGGCCATCTCAGCCCAAAAGCCAAATTTTTTATCCTGGCATGAATTGATGATAAATTTTCATTTTGTATTATGGGGGCCTTTTACAGCTTTTGACAAAAAGTGGGACCCCTTTCCCAAATTTTTAAAGTATTCAACAATTAACCAGCAGCGGGTTCAAATCTTGCAATAAGTTTGATTGTTCAACAGTGACATATTCTTTTTAACAATTCGAAACATTAGGAGGAGGAATTCGAAGATACCAAATGGGCAGACAGAAATCGTTAAGTCGAGGACAGACAAGACCATGGCCAACAAAATGAA
>JAULBM010008879.1:0-2500 GCA_032357055.1 Geukensia granosissima
AATTTGGCGGAACAATTTTTCCTATACCCCCAGAAGAAATACAATAAGGGCTTTCCGTTGGAAAGGAAAGCCCTTAAAAAGGCAAGGCAAATTGGAATTAACTGTAAAGTTAGAAATTCGGTCAACACAATAATACCAATGTATGTGTATCACAGCGTATGAGGTAAAAACTGCAATACCCGAATGCAACAAATTATCTAATCATCATATTTCATTTAAGATATTGTTATGCCCGACGCGATCTTGAATATGCAATATGTTTTTATTATCGAGAATAAGTTGCATTTAGGAGAAGAAAGTAGGAACTGATAACCGAATATTTTGAACGTAATTATGAATTCGTTTTACAGTAGTTATTACGTTTAACACTTTAACATTTCTCGAGGTTTGATAACAAACACTAGTTGTTTGCTTGTAATATTATAGTTCAAGAAAAGTTCACAGTCTATCCATCTACTGCAAGAATTTCTTCAAGTCTTAAATAACAGGTTGGACGGTTAAATCAAACAAATAACTTTATTTAATTACAAACATCATTGTCTATAACAATTTTGATAAAACTTATAAGCCTTTGTCAGATTTAAAATTCGTTGGTCACAAGAGATAAATTCCTGGATTTTTTTCATTTATGAATACACTGTGTATGTTTTTCTGATATAGTTGAAAACGGACTTTTTTAATATTTCTTCAACTCTTATAATTTGTTTTCACTAAACTTATTTGTATTTCAGATATTTACTAACGTCTTTATTACATAACAATTTAACAATAACCCTCATACACACCGGATCTCCTAGTATATAAATTCCCAGAGTACAAATTACCATACTCTATGCATGTTAAACATGTTAAATGGGATATTTAAACTCTGTTTCATTTTTTGTAGTTCAGTGGTCAATGCAAGTTGAGCAAGATGTTATAATGTACATATTCAGTTGAACGAAAAACTAACAGTGAGGTATCCTAACATGATTTATCAGCTATCAGAATCTTATGACGACTTACCACTTATGAAAGCTCGATAATATATTTTTCATCAATTTCCTAAAATATTGGTATTGAATATTCTCAATCAAATATGATTCATTCTTATTAAATCGTATAAACCGTTCGAAATTACTATATAGCGCAAACATCCAATAACACATGTAACATGACCCATATTCCTCAAGATAACGTTATATATATATATCGAAATGCTTTAGGAAGGATATATCATGTATATGTTATCATGCTTTTGTCAACATAGTTTCAAAAAAAGTATCGCACATTCTGCAATACAAAATAATTCATCAAAAATCTTTGTTTACGTAATGGAAATCAGTAATAAGCGTTCTTGATTTTTTTTTTACTCTGATTGGATCTTCCTATGTTTTTGGTACTTATGCTACAGATGAGAAGTTTCTCCTTAAAATGTACATACAGCTTATTTCAACTCATCATATCACGTTTTAACGCTACAATGTAATTTTCGTAATTTCCTTAAATATTTGTATTGATTATTAACAATCAAATAAGTTGATTTCTTATTTAACCGTATAAACCGTTCGAATCGCTGTATCATGTCATTTTCTATACATACAACAACATGACCCATATTAATCAAGATAACGTTATATATAGAGAAGATTTAGGGAAGATATGGAGAAAATGTCATGGAGACTGTTCTATATCAAACCAAGCAAGTGTAGAAAGTTCAATGTCTCCACGAGGTCTTCAACAAATGTAGAAATCCCATGCGACAGATCAAAAGTGCATGGTCCAAAGAGACAACACTGATTCGAAACAAACTAAATGATAAATCGAAATAAAAAGAACAAAGGCTTAATTCGTTTACCATTTTTCAATAGATTGGGTCGGTTGTCGTTTTTAAGGAATAGTTTTACATTTTAAGCTTTCGCTATGGTATGGACTCTGCTTCATTATTGAAGACCATAATGGGACCTTTCGAAGTTAAATTTCAACTACTATTTGGTTGATGGCTGTCGCATTGACAATCATGTCACATCTCCTATTTTTATATTGGACTCCACGAACTCCTTTACAAATCAGGAGTGGGATCAGTTGCTTGTCCCGCGCGCATCACCCTGTCGAGGCACCCTGCTCCTTGCAACTAGCTCTTAATTTATTTTATTCGACTTCCGGCAGACCTATATTAAATATCCATTGTCTATATTTTATAAAATGGAGGATCTACATTGAACAGGACTCCGATAAATCATCCTTCATTTTCCCATATAGTATTGTTTGATTTTTTACGATGTTTTGATTGGTGTCCCGGACTTCTGGGTCATGTTATATGTGGGGTATTGAATGTTTCGACTATCCTTTTCCACCATATAGGAAAGAAGTGTTGTTTTTACTGGTCATCTCCAGACTCAAAGTTGTAGCAATTTACTCAATGTGCTGACGCCAGCCAATTTTCTCCAGAATCAAATAGAAAAATAAAAATTGTCTTTTCCTTCTAATCAAACATAAATATACATGCATTTGACAAAGT
>JAULBM010008879.1:10000-11746 GCA_032357055.1 Geukensia granosissima
GTAGCCGGCTACTCGGCGTCCGTTGGTTGGGCAAGATGTATAAATTTTCAACAATTGTCATACGGAGGTGACTTGAAACAGTATATCCCATGTAGAGAGAATGTGACGCTTTCTGCACGTTCAGGACCATTTGCAACAGCTTGTTATGAGTGGACGTTGGCGGCCAGTAGCTTAACCTCAATTATCAGTCCCTACTCAAACAGTCCCAATTGGCTTTCTTTGGCTAGCAAATCCCACGGCGCTGACCAACATCCCACCCTATATATTATTTATTGTTTAATAACCTGTTCTTGTCTTTAATATGCATGAAAAATTTTTCTTGGTATTATTTTTGACCCCATGTAACAGCTCATTGTTGGTTGCTTAGCGTCCAGTGCCAAATAATTCATGCATATTCAGGAGTGGGGCAAGTTCAAAAATTATCAATATCGAAAAAAGGGATGGGATGGGACAGGGCACAGTGGTTTTCGACTGCCACTGGAAAAAGGGAGTGATGGGTAGGGACATAAAATTTAGCCTTTTGTAGCGGCATTAACCTACTCTTTTTCGAAAACTAAAAAAGGGGCTTTTACGTGCAAGAAGCGTGGCACTCTCCAAGCACGTCTCCAACTATGGTCCGCGGCCAGACTTTCCTTATTATAACATGGCAACACCCAACGAAAGGGCCACTCCTATCCGCCAGATGGGGTTCGCGTTTGTCAGCTCTGTGGGTTGAGTCCTGGAGACCGCTCCGTTTTACACTGGACGTTAAACAACAATCAATCTGACAAGTTATCAGCAGCGTCAGCAGCGTCATTGGAAAATTTAATCATCAAAAACAAGAAATGTTTTGCTGTTGAATGATATACAAGGGAGTTTTTCTTTAACAGTAAAATGGCAACGGTATTAAACGATTCCTTTCTTTAAAGTAGTGAACATTATACTGAAAACCATAAAATAATTTATAGTTATTTCATAAATATCTGGGAATAACAAACGATAAAACAAATGCCAAACAGAACAATGCCATTGACTTATTAAATGTTAAGGTGTGATAGAGCTGATATTCAGAAAGGGAGTAATATGACTGATAGAATGAATTATCTTTCTTCTACCACTATTTTCGTCTAATATCCCTAAAATAAAAGTTTTGTGGATTGCACTAAATAAAGAATACCATTTTGAGAGATCAAGAGTCTAAAGAGAAAGGCAAATTGAAACAAACTATAAAAAAGAACTAAAGGTGGTTTTTGGAATCTCGAAGCAAATAATAAATATTTACATCTGAAATTTATCTTGAATATAGGTTTGCATTTCTGGATTGACCAAGGAATATATTTAACATACGTGTACAAGAACGTATACGAAAAGTATTTTTCAGTTTTGCTGACATTGTAAAATGGCGTGGTTTGACAAAGATATTTTATTTTAAAATTAAAAAAGACAGAATATGAAGCAAAAACAAATCTTAATTTATATATAACAGCTGCGTTTTTTCTATAGAGCTCAAAAATAGTTTTACTTAATATCATATTCAACTTTTTTTCACATTGTTGACATCCTTTCACTGGAACTGGCTTTAAAGAAATTACCAACAAGAGAAAAGGCCAAACTTTTCTGCTGATAGCGGAATTTGTTGATTCTTGGTGGACAAAAACAAGAAGAAACGAAAGACAAACATAGAAAACACAACGATACACTGAAAACTAAAGCTGGAGTAACACGAACCCTACAAAAACCAGGGTGAGTTCAGGTGTTCCGGAAGGG
>JAULBM010008890.1:0-21664 GCA_032357055.1 Geukensia granosissima
AGTTTTTCCCCATTTTCTCCCGAAATCCCCCGAAGACGATAATTATATTCTGTCTTGTTAAACTTCAGGTACAACTGAATATTGATGATGTAAATAAAATAACGTCCGGAGAATAATGAATAAATACGAACGACACCAAATTTCGACTCTGTTAATTTAGTAAGATAGATATCAATCATATCTAACAAGAGAAGAAAACATTCTAGTTATTAGTGGAAATCTACGATACCATCAAGCGTGCAAACACTATAGACAACACGCACATGGATTATATACATTGTATATGAACAAATATTATACAACTATTGGTTTACACGCTCTGTTCATTACGTATAAATTGAATGTTTGTACTTTGGTTATTTATATATAAAATTCTGAAACTGTGGAAATGCTTTCGCAGCTTGATTTTTTGTGTTTAGAACTTTGGATGTCTTTTGATCATTAGCTGGATGTAAATTTTGGTTCTATAAATATGTTTAGAGCTGTTGAACTGAGGGTCTGGTATTACTTTGGATGTATGTTTTGGTTCTTAAGATATGTCTGGAACTGTTGTACTGAGTGTCTGTTACTAGTTTGAACGTATGTTTTTGGTTCTTTAGATAAGTCTGGTGTTCTCGAACTTAGTGTCTGTGTTTTTTGGATGTGTGTTTTTTTTTTTGCTTAAGATCTATATAATTGTTGAACTGAAGGTCGGTTTTAAGTTTGAACGTATGTTTTGGTTCTTTAGATAGGTCTTGTGTTGTCGACCTTAGTGTCTGTGTTTATTTAGATGTATGTTTTGGTTCTTAGGATAGTTCTGGTGATTTTGAACTGAGGTGGGCTATAAGTTTGGATGAATGTTGTGTCTAGAGTTATTGAACTGATAAGATATGTCTAGAGTTATTGAACTGTGGGTGGTTTATAAGTTTGGATGAATGTTTTTCTTTATGTTCTACAGTAATTGGACTTAGGATCTGTTGTTAGTTTGGGTTTTAATTTTTCGGTTCTTTCGCTTAGTCTGGAATTATCAACTGTTGACAAGTTATTAGTTTGGGTTTAACTGTTTGATTATGTTGGTATGTCTGGAATTTTAAACTGTGGATGAGAATTTTTGCTTCTTATTGTTGAAATTAGGACTATTATTAGTTTTGATTAAATGTTTGGTTCTATTTATGTGTCTGGAATTATTGATTTGAGTCTGCTCTGCTATAAGGTTGGAGTCTGGAATTATTGAATTGTTCCCACTTCTATTTTACTGTATTGTTCACACTGGTGTTATCTTTAAAGGTAATCACTGCAATGTTTTATGTAAATCTATATTATCCAGTGATTTGCCTATACATATAAGATTTCACGGATTATTATTTTCATCAAATTTTATCGTCCAGAACTGCTGAAATGTCAAGTAGTTAATAAGATTCTGTTTAAGTGGCTTACCCGCTTGTTAGATAAATCATAACATGTGTCAATTTTGTAATTATTGATCCTATTCGGCAATGGATTAATTGTAATTGTGTTGAATTCTTTGGTGTGCTCTCTCAGGGAAAAAAGGCTTTCTGCTGTCTGCGGGGGTTTCTGTATCTTAACGGATATTGCTAAACATCTGTCTCAGAAAACCAGCACAGATTTACATAAAAAGCTTGATTGTACCAATAACAAAAAACAAGACATGCTTACTATGTTTTAGTATATTAATTTGACACATCACGAAAACAAAATTCTGTCCATTAGTTTTAATTTATATGCTATTCTAGGGATCCTTGACTATTTAACTGTAGTCATTGTGATTATCGGTTCTTTCTGTTTGTTACCTGTGAGTGTGTGTGTGTGTGTTTGGTCTGTATCGTTAGGAATTTTAAATCATCAGCGTTACCCTTTGAATTTATTTGTTTCATGACGTCTTTCTAAAATACTTTTTCGCCGAATGGTAGGTTTTGTACGAGGATTTGAATAAGGAAATTTCACTTGTTCGCTTTGTTAAGATTGTATTACATCCTACCTACAATAAACAAGAGCATACAAATCAAGGACGTATGGGTACACTGGACTGGCTCTATATCGTTTGTATTAAAAAGTCTACATGTAAAAAAGAAAATCCAACAGTTTTTTAATTTAATTGGTTCTACAACGGTCAATTGGCACATAGAAAGTGCTTTAAATCTGAAAATACTCAGAAATTTCTTGATGTGACTCGAAATTTGATACAGTTTGGTCGATTTTTATATAGATCGTACAAAAACATCACAACCAAACTTTGCATATTTGAAGATCTATCAAATACAAATGACTTTGTGATGTTTTTGTCCGGACATATCTATTTTGACCAAAACACCTTCATAACAAGTGTTTAAGTTATAAATTATATATTAAAAAACGGTTAATAAACAGCATTTTCACAACAACTTATTGTTGTGTCATAAAATCTAAAATTTGGGCCAAATTTGTGGCTTATGTACCTACTCCTTTCATGCAAAAAAGTCTGCAGACAACTTGGTTGGTGAACACCATCGGGAACCTCTGGTCCACCAGCGTAGGCATCGATTAAATAATGCCAATATGCTGCGTTTTGATATAGAATATTCACGACTTCCAGTCTATAAGTTGTGATATATTGCCTGCTTCCGCGTGCAGGGAGGAAAGTAATGCGTTTTACTTAAAATCATATTCAGTTATGTTAATATTATATTAACTTGACAGATTAACTCTCTTAAATGGCTAAAATTCTATTAATAAATTAATCTTTAAAAACCATTTACACTAGTCTGAACACGTTATAAACAATGATAACTTGTACTTATTTGGCAATTATTGGATATATCTTTTGGTTTATCAAGCATTTTCATAATTAAAGTGTCACTCGGTGTTTTTAACTGAGCTTAGATCGTCGTAATTACACCAGGAAGCTTAAAAGACAGTGTTATTTTTTAATTTCCTATTGGGGTATTAAATGTCATCCTTTATGTTGGTTTATTGCTACTTTATGTATGGAGTTGAGAGAAGTATAGTGTGGAATGTTGTTTTGGTGCTGTCATTCTAAAGGTAAGACAAAATATAAACGACATCGGTATGAAAATATGTCTTACGTTTGTCTGACGGGGAAATACTTTAAACTTTACATTTTCTCTGATACAATCAAAGAACTATAGATTGATTGAAATGCGTGGTGATAGATACAAGTTAATTTTAGTGTAGATGTTTTTAAATGAGCATATCAAAATTATTTATTGGTTTATTTATTTCAAATGAGCAGTTTTTTATTGAAATTGAATAAACTTTAATCATACGGTTGTAACCAATTTATCTCTATTAGATATCACACCTGATAAAATCAATTCATTTTGGAACAGGTGCAAAATCGCAATACATTTTAGATTTGTTTTTATTTATGAAGTAAATGTAAGCTAATTGATTATTAATGCATACACGTCACAAGGAGTGAGATTCCACCCTTAATTGCGGTTTAAATTTTCGTCCGTACCTTGTTTGGATGTGATGCAACTTCCTTGACAATGTACATAGTATCTTCCATTTTTCTCACCCGCCGCAGTATTTCAAGTACTATAGAATTTTAGCCAAACGTACAGTTAATATAAAAGTATATCCCTAGATACTCTACTTGGGACAAAGAAAGGATTTGAAGCCGATTATATTATTTACACAATACGACATAAAACTATCTATCACAAATAAAATATAAAGCACAAGGTTAAGTGAGGGCACTTATAACGACTTTTAACCTCGACTTGACTTCAATGATAAGTGAAGGACCAACATTACTGGAATAATTAACCTAAATACGTTTTAACTCTACTTGTTTTTCATTTTCACAAAACTAAATATTTAAAAGGTAAAGTGACAATAAATTTTGAATTAAAACATTTCAATAAAAAGTTTATTTCTTTTCGGCAAGGTGCACTGCTTGATGAAACAGTTTGTTGATAATTATACATCATATTTATTTTACGTGGTCATGGTTACATATGTTCTTTCATATTGTTGTGAATTTATCAACCCATAATCAAACCACTCTCACATTTTTTTGTTATTACAAACTCTTGCTGGGATTTGCATCTGGATATTTTTCAAACATTTCACTCTTTAAAAAACTTTTTATTTATTGTGGGAAAAAATTAATTAATCGGAAGAAATTAATAACAACATGGCGTCAATTGAAGAAGACGTGAAATTGGACCCATCTTAATAACAGAGGTGTGACGCATTAATGTACTTGTTCTTCATTTGAAAATATAGAAAATAAAAGGTAAAACATTTCTTCCGTTTTTACATGTTTCCGTTTAGACGGACCATCAGAGAAACATTGCATCTAATGACTGAATCCTTCAGTCTGCTGATAAGGTCCAACATTTTGATATTTAAAAGAAAGAATATGGAAGGTAAGCATGAAAGATTAGACCTTTTTTCATACGTCTTTAACAAGAAATCAGATCCGAATTTAACTGCGTAAAGCGCTGACACGCTAGGCCTAGAGGCCAAAAATAGGAAGATCCATAAACTTTATGATTTCTAGTAAAATTCATTGACAAAATCAATCTTCGAAACAGAGTCTCCTAGCTTCCAGTAAAACCTCCAGTAGTCCTCTCTGTTATGGAGATTGTGACAAAATAAAATATACAGTTCATGACGTAATGAACGCCGACAAGGCAAAAATAAAAGATAACAATTATTTTACCAGAGTTTTTATCCTGGGGTTTTCATTATATCAATGCCTTTAATTTTTTCCGTTCAAAATTGATAAAAAATTACTATTAACCAATGCTACTCCTTCTGATGCAGAGGAAGCTTTTTACCTCCACACACCACAAGAGAAAAACTCCGTATTAATTATATTTAAAAGAAATATTATGGAATGGATTACAGAAAGATACGATACTTATCTTGTGTAAGTCTAAAACAAATATTCGAAAGCCCAATATTACTGTGTAAAGCGCTTTTCTGATGACGTATTTCCTAAGCAATAGAGTTCGCAATTTGTAACATTTCTAAAAGACACATTTATTCTTACCTTTTAATATCACCAATATTATTATTTATATATTTTTTCATAAATTGCTGGTCTATGTAAACAGTCCTGAGTCAGCTGAGATGCACAAATCCTGTTTTATCCGATTGTTTCGAAATACAAATATGATGTCATACTGAAAAATAGATCTTTTTTCGTGCATACTGAAGATTAGATATACCTTTCAGTCTTGTATTGTTTCTCTTTTCGTTTCAATCTTAACTCGTTTGTCAATCTGTTGTCTGCGGTTTGATGGTAAATGTAGAAAAAAATATCTGATCATTTTTATTTTGTCACTAAAGATAGATACTTCGAAAAAAAATTACTAATATTTTATAAATAATCTAAAATAAATTGAAAACTAAAAAGCTTAAGTATTATTACGCTAAATGGGCTTTAAGAATAGAAAACACGTCTTGTTTTGGTTAAACAGAATGAAAATAACGAGGTTATTGAGACAACAGTTTCTGTTGCAAACAGAAGGCTGTTAAGACTCGCCAAGGTTCATCTTTTTGTAAAATTTTATTAAAATTTAAAAAATGATAACGCCTTTGACTTTTGGAAAAGACATTCCACGAAGTAAGGATAACAGACACTAGTCAAAATCATTGATCGTTTTAAACCCGAATTTCAGTTATGATGAAATATCTGTTATTATTTCTGAGATGTATATTTTGATTGATTGATTGATTGTTGTTAACGTGTAGTGGCAAATATTTCATGCATATTCAGGACGAGAACAAGTTATCAAATAATAAATCATAACATGGGCCACCTGGGGGTAAGGTAGAGGAATTTAATAGCCACAGGATGCTAGATTGGGACTGTTTGGGTAGGGACTGGAATTCAAACCTACGCAACTGGTCACCTACGGACCACTCATTACGAGCTGTTGCAAAGGGACCTTTAAAATGCCAAGAATGTGGCATTTTCCCAACACGGGGCACGGCGGTAACGTAACCGTCCAAGACGGGTTGAGTGTTTATAGATTCCGCCCAACCAACAAACGCCCCTTTAACGAGGGTTTTACCTAAAGGTAAAGATTTTAATATTTACACCAGAAATTCTTGATTGAGAAGCTTTTCTGTTAGCAGCAACCCTGGTTTTAGCATGTTCTCTACAAAAATTGCACCAGTGACCCACTAAAAACCTATAAAGATACACGAAGGAATGACACATAGGGCCTGTTCACACTAGGCTTAACTTAATCCAGATTAATTTAATCCGGATCAACTTAAGCCAGTATACGGGTAACCTGTTGCGTTCACACTAGCATTTGGGTTCTGGCTTAACTTAATCCGGATTAAAGAAACGTTATCTATATATATAGCCAGACTTGATACAGTCACAGTAGGTGAGGTTAAACTAGTCATTCGTGAACCCTGGCCTCCCCTGCCCATCCGGACCAAATGAAGTTGAAAGAAAGAAAGAAAAACAATTAAAAAACCTACAAATATTGAGACTTAGCTATAGGCCAAAAGTCATAATGTGATCGCTTACTAGATACCCGATGATTTAAAACTACCTTTCAAGAAAACAGAGTATTAGAGGCAACACTCTGAAATGGACAAAAGTACTTTGTTCAGTGCAAAAATAATGTATTTTGCTTTCCTGGTGATAGCTTATTTATAATCTGTCATAATTTCTGTCTCTTGCAGCTAACTGTTCTGGTTTGATTTACACATCGCCACACTCTTAATATGAAAGCTAAATGAAAATTATATTATTATAAAACCCTTTCTATAAGAGCTGATCACAAGGAGTGGGATTCACCCTTTGTTGAGAGCTTGTGGGAACCTCTAGAATTTAAAAAAAATTTTTCTCCTTTCATTTTTCATATTTATCACAGTAAATCAGAAATATTTCTGTTAACGAATGCAGTGTTTTATATCAGCAATTACAACAGTGGCTTTCCTGACTTCCAAAATTCTTCTGCGTTTTCTGTCACAGTGGAGAGAGGTTTTATCTAGTCTTTCGCTTTTTCGCGTTTTAGAGCCGTATAATTCCAGGAAGAATGACAGAAAACACTAGAATATTCGTATCTGGCCCTAAATAACAACCCACCCAAGTAAGAGACAACCGAATGCCAAATTGGGTGAATGGCTTTAGGTGTAGGTGCTTTGAAAGGAAAACGTGGATAATTTGGTCAATCTATAAATGTTGATATTATCAAACTAAATATAACTTATCTTTTACTTTTACCTAATATAGCTAAAGCAGCCAACATTAATTGTCACAGAAATCAAAGGTGTTTATTTTAATGGGGTTTGGTTGGACTAACGTCAGTATGTATTGTGCCATGTTATTTATAATAATGCTGTAAAATCACTATTTTGTTCCGTGATTCCATTTACAGAAATATTATGCTTGTCATTTTCATCAGCATAGAAGTAATGAAATGATGAATGCTGTAATGAAGCAGTGCTCTGTAATACGGGATTCTTGTCAGTGCTAAATACCCCATGTAATTAAGTTAATCAACAGTCAAGTCAACACAGCATATCGAACATGACACTGATTTCATATTGACAATATCCAATGGGGGTTCCCATCACAATTCTATGAAAATTAATTTAACATGTAACACAGTTCATAACAATAGCTTTGTGTAAAGTGACGAGTATGAAAATATTGATTTTACAAATTTAAATTTTCAACATATTTCAATTTTCGAATATAAAATCATGCATTTTACAATTTCAGATCTTTTATCACCTGATTAATTTCACCCTTCAGACAAAATTGGTTATTCCCATGGGATAAACGCGGAATATCATAGGGGATTAACCAACTTCACATTTAGTGAGATACTTGTCCCATATACTCTTTTGTCGTTTTGCCTTCAACGAGTCCATTGGTTTTCGACATAGCAGTGTGCTTTTGTGAATTTGTTTTAAGTCGCTGATTTGGGAGTTATGTTACCCTAAAAATGACGTAAATGAAAACTGTCATCGTAAAAAAAATCGGACCATGACATTAAGAAGAGGGAAAAGAAAATAAAACCATGATACTCAAAACACAGAAAAATAAAGGTGTCAAATCCATTGGTACGGGGTAGGGGGGGGGGGCTCAGATGTACTGAAAGAGTAAGCTTCTTCTGCCAAAGTAGTATCATCCGTTACGTTATCCTTTAAGGTAGAAGACGGCGTTGTATTAATGACAATGGGAACATATATCCGACAGTTGGATGTGTCGATTGAAAAATGACACCAAATTATTTTTTCGCATACATGTATTTGAAATTTTTCATTTCATTTTATTTTATAATTTATTCATTTTTTGTGGTGGGGGGATTTTAAAGTCTATGTTATATTCTGCTATTTACTATCCCATCACGTTCTGGCGATATACTATAAATAGTATAAAGCTTTGAACTGCATACAGTATGTTTGTTTATTTTTATTAAGATGTTCTTGTCATGTTAATGACTGTGATCTTTTGAAATTACTATTGAATGGCTATCAGCCAGACCATCTATGCATGGCTCAATAACCCCTTGTTTGATATTCAGATTATATTAGTGAACAGTTGATTTAGTCCAATAAAATATCTTAACATACAAAAGTTATTGACATGTTTTTAGGCATTGTGCCGCTTTTGTTGTTTTCTGTTATTTAACCTGTCAATTGACATGTAAACTGTCTTGTCTTTTAATAAGGAAAATGTGAGCTTTTAAATAAAGTCTGATTTAACTTTGTTGAAGGCCTTGTGGGGACCTTTGAATTATGAACTTTCAGTAGCTTTTTGTTGATATATACTGAATATTGCATTCTTTGGAGTGTACCAACATCACTTGGCCCGATATTCGTCTGTTAAATTAGTCATTTGTTGTCTTGAATATTCTAGGTTGCAGGTAAAATGAAGAGGCGTAATTTTCCGAAGTGACATTTTCAAAAATCGCCTTATTAAGCCTAAATCTAAGTTAGAACTTTGAAAAACAAACGGAAATTATTATGAGATCAAGCGTGTAAAAAATGAGTATTCAATTCTTAATAAAATAGCAAATTGAAATGTTAATTTGACTGTTTAGATTTGAAATAGAGCAACTTTTCCGTCGTAAATCCTTAACTTAGACTTACTGTTTTTAAGATAAGAAGATTACTATATTTATACAGTATTTAATTCATACTTTAAAGTTTACATGGGAAGAATATTATACATAAGAGACATACTTTCCTATACTCTTGTACAATATACATAAATGGTTATGGGGATTGATCCCCATCATTCCCAATATATTAGTTAAGAAGAGGAAGAGAAAGAAAAACGAAGGGCCAGACAAAATGCAGAAAGTCAGCAGACACGGCAATTTCGAGAAGAGCATGTGTATACATATACTTTTAAAACTAAAAACAAACAAACAACTATGACCATTGGTGAATTTAGGTGGTCCGGAAGGGTAAGCAGTTCCTGCCTCTTCATAGACTACCGTAGCATTGAAGACATACAATCTAAGTTCTGATATATAGTTCATGCAGTTAACATATGTCAGTAACTGTTCCTAACAATAATTTCTGGCGATAACACAGACATTTTTCACCTGAAATAATCTTAATGTGTGTGCCGTTGATTAAGGTATAGGTGTGGTAAAGCATGAGGAGAGAATCTTTGCGTAGTTGATTGAAATTATGGGTATGGTAAACCATGAGGAGAGAATCTTTTTTAACATTTTACTTTTACCCTTGCCTCTAGTATATGTTAAAGAAAATATACATTTTTCAGCGGAACATATTCAAAAGAGGAATAAATGGAGTTTTAATGCACATCAAAAAGATAATAAATGCAATACGTTTTCTAACAAAACACTTGAAACGAAATAAACACAATATCTCCACCATCTTCGGGTACAGCCTAAGAAGAATTGACTAGAACTGTGATGATTTGGTGATTGGCAATAGATGAAATGTTTCTTACATGAAATACTTGTACAAGTGTCATAATTATCACCTTGTTTTACAGAAATATGAATAATCAAGACGCAACAGCGGAGCTTTGCCAGCACTACTGAGAGGTAATCTGTTATCTAGATAGGTTATATTTGTAACATCTCTTCACGGTTACAAGTTACATAAACATACATTAGCTGATCAACGGTACTATTAACACTAATCGCACACAATGAAATAATTCAAATAGCCTCCAAATTACTGAGTGTTAGGTTTATGTCCTGAAAATATCGATTCCGCTCAGAGTGATTTTGTCGGGCAATAACCTCTCGGCCTCTGGAGTTTACGTTACATTTGCATGGTTTTTATTAGACAATATCATTTTTTCAACTTTTTTTATATCCGACATTAAGAGAAAATAATGAAAAGTAATAATTCAATCATTCTACAGAAAAAAATAATTGCCACCTCTGGCCGTTTAGAATTTTCTGAAGTGTGTTTTAAGTAAGAAGCTCGCATCTAAGAAATCAATTAAAGTTGTATTTGATGTGTTCGTTATGGATAACAAGATATTGGTGATCATAGTAGATATTCAAATGATTTTTCAGTAGTTTTAAGGATAATGCAGGGGACATAAACAGAAAAATGAGTGAAAAATATTAATTTGATTTTGTTAGAAATCCAACTATAGTTAAATAAACAAATATGAGATGCAATGTTCTATCATTTGACCATGGTAAAGTTGAGTTCAGGGAAAATGCTAAATATATTTTTACTATCGATCATGTAAAAGGATCATCGTTATTTTTATATTATTATCTATAAAACATTTCTGAACATTGATCTTTTTTTTATTTTACCGAATTTTATTTTCAAATTAATACAACCTTGAGATAAAAATTATTAATAAAACATTTCTTATATGTCGGTGATATCTGAACTAGTCAAAACTTGACGCAAATGTTCTAAAGAAGCAGTGCTAACCATGGACCCTCTTTTGCATTGCTAACCATGGACCCTCTTTTGCCATATCTTAGTTGCCTGTCGACTGTAAGATACATGTACAGATAAATAGGCTTTCCTTACTAGCTCCATGTTTAACTTATTGTAAGACATAAATGTCACTTTGGGGATGCCAATCGCAATCTCATTTCATTGAATGTATCGTTGTTGTAAAGACTTATCATAAACTGGTCAAAGAGGGCAACCGTAATTGGTCAGTCCGAAAATTAAGTAAAACTTCTATGACATTTCCCGCCTTACCTAGTGTGTATTTAAAGTTTTGTCCGATTGGCTGACGCACTTTAAACTTCATGAACCGATCCCTTATAGTAGTTACTGTACTTTGATAATCGTAACCGATATAAAATAATAATAACCGCCTCGGTGGTGTAATGTTAGCGTGCTCGCCTAGAGTGCGGAAGGTCATGGGTTCGATCCCCGGCCGGGCCAAACCAAAGACATTAAAATTGGTATTCGCTGCTTCTCCGCTAAGCACGCAGCATTTAGGAGTAAGAGGAAAAACTGGTCGGTCCACAGTCAGAATAATGTCTGGCTAAAGTGGCACGTCTTCCTGCGGACTGTTGCTTTCGTGAGCTACCACGTTAAAACTCTGGCTCAGCGTGTCGGTCTAGTACATGTACAAAGCAGGCTTCATTCATCATCACTCATCATTAAAATGCTCGCGTCCTGTATATGCATGAAATATTTGCCATTGGACGTTAGGCATCATTTAATCAATCAATTAATAGAATAATAAAAATAATTAATGATGCTTAATATAGGTCAAACACAAATAACATGGGGCTGGTTTAAAATTCTCTTGCTGGGCCGAAACCCTCCTCTTTCGTCGTTACCAAAAGTAAATAAGAGGAAATTTTAATAGAGTTCAAAACAAAAGGTAACCCAGAATCTGTTTATAGGTTATCAACCTTCTGTCCGTTATTGAAAATGATAAGTTTTCTAATATCTTAAGTAGATTTAAACTAACACTTTGACCATCTGTTTTCTAATTACTATAATTATAATCAATTTTCTTTGTCAGTATATATTACCAGAAAGTTACGTTTCGTTAAAGTAGTGAATTAAGCTTGTTTGTTGCTTTGATACAACAAATGATGGATTAAACAATTTTCAAAAACAGCCAGCTTTTGATCAGATTAACTTTATGTATCATGCCAATAGTTTTTCCAGAAAAAATAATGATGTTCGAATATATCTAAGTCGACGTTGATCTGAACGAGGTCAATGTCAAAATTAATACAATATCATCTTCAATATAAAAAACGATAAAGTCTGGAATAACTTATATATCATGCTGATTAACTTTAACGCTTCTGGTTAGAATACCAATTCTATCTGGAGAGATCACGTCCTGATTAATAAATATTTACTTATAAACTTGTTTATATATTTCTCATCATGAAATTGATGAGATCAGTTGTGAAAAAATAGAAAAAGGTATGGATGTGGTATATTTTGCCTGAAACTACTAAGCAAATTGCAAAACTTTCTTCAAATTTGTGCCCGGCGGGATAAATGTGGGGCATAAATTTGGAACCCGTTTCACAGGACCATTCTATCAAAAATTGGATTGTTAAGTAGTTAAGAAAAGAAAATAATTAATTTTGTTTTCCATTAGGGCCCTATGTTATATTAGTTCGGGCTTTTACAGCGTCGTCTTGATTGCCAGGTGCATGTCACAATTAGCCACATAAAGACCGTCTTACCAAAGATGAGGTGCTTTGCCTTAGTAGTTTCAAATAAGTAGATTTTTAACTTAATTTCCCTTAAGGATTCTATGTAAAACTATGTTCGGCGGAGACAACAAGCTTAGTTAGCGGGTGTAATTATGGTGTACACGATTTTATTACAGGGCAGTTTTGTGTCGCCTGCTTTAAGCTTTTATCGCTACTCCTCCTTAATTTAATCAAACTTGCACATATTATTCTATGGCAAGTGAATTTGTGTCGATTTATTGGAGTATCACATAGTAAAAGCTATCTAAGGGGACAGTATCTGTAATCTGCTACTCCTTAATTCCTAATGCCTTGATTGAATTCATCCAAACTTGAATATTGTTCTGTAGGAAGTGATGTTGTGCACCTCCTATTTTATTTTGTTCAAATTGATTTTGGGTTTTTTCATTACTTAACAATAAAGATGATTGTCCATTAGACATCCACAAAAATTCCACTCGAACCTAAACTTCTACAGGTCCCATTACGGCCTTCAACAATGAACCAGAGTCCACACCATAACGGAAGCTTTAAAAGCCCCGAAATACAAAATGTGAAACTATTCATAAAACAAGAAAATCGACCTAATCTATTTTAAAAATCATGAACAAATAACAATAAATAACTAATGAAACAAAAAGAACCACAGGACCACATGTTCCTGACCTGGGACAGGCACATCTGTATGTGGCTGGGTCAAACCGGTCGATGAGCACTCACCCCCCACCCCCTTTTAACCTGTGGCAGTGGTACGAAAAAATCACACTATAAAATTGGTTGAAATGGAAATGGAAATTTAACACTTGAAATCGATACCGAAAACAACAAATCATTTAAAACTAATACGTGATACAACAAACCTCGAAAGAGTACTCGCAGTTGCTGTCTGATAGTTTAAAACCCAAAAGCGACCGATCAGGAAACCAAGCCTTTGCTTCTATATCAAAATAAACACGTCTAATTGGATTTGGTGTTTAAATATCAGAAGTCAAAGAAAACATGGGTTGTGCAAATGCCAAAATAAAAATATATAGACAGGAAATAGAAAAGTTTAAAACAAATATAAACTGTTTAGTTCTGTATTATGCTATTAACAAAAATATCAATTTTAGTACCAATAAAAACCATATTTAAAGATTTTAAAAAATTGAATGTGACTATATCCTTTACGGATAAGTTTATTAAGATTAATTTAAGACCATATGGATTTTGTTAAAATTTCAGATCTTTATTTACCACCTTTTCGTAAAAAGTAGGCCTTTTTTCATGCTGTGGTGGGACCAATTGTGCTTTCCCCCATAAAGCGTTGATGGAATTAAACCGAACTTGTACAGATTGTTCTGTATGAAGTGGCAGAGTTCACCTCCTATTTTTATATGGGTTAACATGAAAATGAGAGGATATGGGTAAATGTCAGAGAGACTGCACTCCGACCAAAAGAATAACAGAGGGAACTAACAAATCTAGAGATCTCCACAAGACCTTTAATAAGTGTGGAATACCACTCCTTTTGAAAAGCACAAGTCTTTCATAGGGGACTCAATCCTAAGTAAAAGTTTGGTTGCAATTAGTTTTTTGGTATAAGAAAAGAATTTCTAAAAATAAAAACCGGTTTGATACGATGTTTAATTAAGATTAATGTGGAGACCATATTGGTTTATTGTTGGGTATGCGGAGCAAAATGTTGGAAGAGACCATCATGACTATTCCACCAAAGTTTGGTTTCAATTGGTAAAGTAATTTCTGGCATGAGGTTGTTTTAACATCATTTGTTTTGTTGGTTGGCGACCGGGGATGCTGGATACCGTTTTGGTAGAGAAAATCTCAAGGATCATTCAACAAATTTTTATCCTTACTGACCATGCTCCCTCAGAGGAGATTGTTTGTAATTTCGAACAGACGGACACAAAGTGATGCCAATAGCTCAAATGACCTTTTGGGTCTCGTAAGCTAAAATGAAAAAGAATAACAATGATTTTTACATACGTGAATTTGAATGCGGATACAAAATTAATTAATAACAATCACATATCAAATATTTCCGCCTAGAAATTATTCCTGTTTCTATTAATAACCAGCAATCTTTTATCTCTCGGTAAAAACAAGTTTGTTTTCTGTATTTGTCATAACGTATTGTAATCTGGATGTATGAGAGGTGTTTTCGGGATAATAACATGCAAAAAGTAGAAGAAAGTGGTGTGATACCTGGTTGGTACCTCTCTTTCTTTAAGTAATATTACATACTTTGTCATAAGAACATCGACTGGAATAAGGATTATTCTCAAAATACACGTTTGCATCTGACATTGATGAATATCGCATTACATTCTTTGCTTTGCAGTGTGCTTAACTTTAAGTCTAATGTAATTAAGGGATGACAAAATATGTCTTTGGACTAAAGGTCTATTTTTATCTCCTTTGGTAAGTAAATTTTTTCAACAACGTCTTATCGCTTAAGATGCACGTGCAAATATTCAAACATATTTTTGTTGCATTAAACAATGAAGTGGAACAGTTAATAGGACATTTATAAATTAAAATGATGGGAAAATTGCAAAGAAGGAGGCCTTGAATATGTTTTAACCCTCACTATTAACGTTGTCGAAAAAGAAAAACATATAAAACTGTAGACTAAACAACAAAAAGCCAAACATATGACATTACCTCCCTAGAGAACTGACGGTGTGAGGCTCTTCAGAGTTGCTTACCCTTCCGGAGCACCTGAACTCACCATGGTTTTTGTAGGGCTCTTGTTTTATTTTTCAGTGTAGTGTTGTGTGTTTTAGTGTTATTCGTTTAATTTTGTTGACCTGGTCTTGTCTTTCTTCTGACTTTACGCTTTCCGCTTACCCCTTTGGTATCTTCAAATTCCTTTTCCAACGAGGTTTAAATCCATCTTGTAATATACCCTACCCTAATGTGATCAGATTTTGGTTAATCCCAGCATATTCAATTAAGAACCTCTTATGGAAATTCCCCTCTGCTGAATGCCACTGAGGATTAAGTACATGCACATATAACACATCTGGCGAAAAAAATCTGTTCTTCATTAAGATTAAATAATAAATACATACCAATCTACATAAGGACCAGAAAGTTAACGATAACATGTAAGCAGAAATAGGGCTTATTCTGTAGTCGGCTCTGCTGTTGGCTCCCTATTTTTCGAAAAGATTTTTTCTGCATTTTTGTAATCAACTTACATCAATTAATTGTAAATCATTGAGAAAAAATATAAATCTTGTCTAAGGAAAGAACTTGATATGATTAGATTACTTACAAATAGATTTTCGAACACATGCTTCAATTGTGCATTACTTTTTGTGATTCCCAAATAATATATTGTAAATCAAAAAGGTGTCCCGTTTTAATAGTATCCAGTGGACAACATTTCATGGTCATCAGTATGTTTTATTACCTTATAAAATTATTTTTACGTTTTATTCAGTAATTCAATATTTTAGGCTGTTTTTAATTTAAGTTTCTTCTTTGTCACAAAATTTATTCATGTGAACTATTGCCCGGGGCATTGCCAGGAGTCTATTGCCCGCCGAAAACTCGGAACGTAGAAGAAACCGTAACCGGTTTTAAAGCGTTTGTCTGATTTAGATATTTATTTCGTCAGGCATGTGAACTATTGCCCGGGGCATTGCCAGGAGTCTATTGCCCGCCGAAAACTCGGAACGTAGAAGAAACCTTTTCATGGACTTTAATTGTTGACTGACTTTCATTGTGTTTAAAGGTTTTTGCATTGAATTGATTCTTTTCAAGCATTCTCAACTGTTTGTTATTCACTTTCATTGATATTAATTAAAAAATTGATATCTTATTTAGTTTTATTTCAAAAGGTAATAGAACAGTCTTGAAATTGGAGTGTATGCAGTATACACGTTTCTTATACAGGAACTGACCCATGCTTCTATTGACTTTGGCTCAAAATAATTTTATAAGGTAATAAAACAGTTATATAATGGGAGTGCAGGCAATAGACCAGAACATTTGGCTTTCGGTACTGGAAATGACCCAAGTGTTCTATTGCCCGAGGCCGGCCTCGGGAAATGCCTCGGAGTTTATATATTCTCAGTTGATACGCTACTCAAGGGTTCTTTTTTATTAATAAAGGGTTGCCACTATATATATATAGAGGAGCAGGAGTTGCTTACCCTTCTGCTTACACTGTGCGTTCTGCGTTTGTCTTTCGTTTCATTTTGTTGGCCATGGTCTTGTATGTCTTCCAACATAACGAGTTCTATCTGCCAATTCGGTATCTTCGAATTCCTTCTATTTCTATATTTTAAAGAGTTACCTTTAGAATCAGTATTTGATGAAAGAGATCCAAGCACAAGTACTCATATAGAAATTGTACTAAGAATTGGAAATCTTTTAGTTTTGTTGTACTATAAACAAATTGATTTTATCGACAAACCGCATGCACTTTTTGGAGTTGAGAACCGTATATGTTAAAAGCCTTTGAATCTTTAAATGGTTCTGACAGATAAATGATTTCCCGTTTTTATGATTTCTGATGCTAAATCTGTTCGCGAATGCCCAGACTGCATTCTTATACATTTGTTATACTTCGTCGAGAATAGCAGCAAAATTCGAAAACAAGTTGAAAGCAAAAAGCCCATCAAAATGAAAGGCAAACATCTATCAAATGCTCCTCAGATGACTTCCGTCGTGTTACTGATATTAAAGATTTCTAGTTACTGTCTGTAAACCTCACTTCATGGAATGCCTTTTTCAAAAGTAAAAAGTGCTATTATTTTTTAATCGCAATAAAATTTTGCCATTAGTAGTATTTGGGCCACGGCAGGCATTTTTCCTCATACGAACGGAAGTTCACATCGTGAACATCAGCTGAAATTGGCTGCACACCTCGCATTGATCCTTGTTAGAACGGTAATTTTTTAATCTAGTAAAGTTCTGGATGTCCAATTCGTCCTTGTTTGTTGAGATTCCAAATGAAGACCAATCTTGACTGTAATGGTAAAAGATTTTTTCTTTGTTGAGTGTGGTTGGTGTGTCTGTCGTTGTGTGATTTTCCATTTTTATGATTTTAGATAATTAAAAAGTTCGCTGATACCCGAGCGGCAAACGAAATAAGCACTTGTGGTCCAGCTGCTCTTTTTCCGTTCGCAAAGATATAAAAGGAATTCTGAGATACCAAAAGGGCAGACAGAAATCGTTAAGTCAGAAGACAGACAAGACCATGGCCAACAAAAAGAAACGAAAGACAAACACACAACACTACACTGAAAACTAACGATGGAGTAACACGAATCCTACAAAAACCAGGATGAGTTCAGGTGCTCCGAGAAGGTAAGCAACTCCTGCTCCACTAGTAGCACCCGTCGTGTTACTCAGTAGACAAAGCCGATGTGTAGTCATAATCGATATTATTTGTGCTGTCCGACTGAAAGAATTATGTTGTTGCATCATTATTTCATTCCATGTACAAGACGGTAATAACCACCAACCATCAGGATACTTGTTTAAAACCAAAACTGAATGGAGTTAAATGACGCTATGTCATCCAAGTAATAAAGTTCTACGTCGAACATTCTGAGTAATTTTTTCTTGGTGTTCTTTTGGTGTCGCGTCTCTCTAAATTCTGCTTAATTAAAGTACAGAAAACAAGTCGGCGGGTAGGCGCGCAATTTGTTCTTATTGGAATGCTAATGCCCCTGTTGCCCAAAAACTCCTCAACATGAAAAGATGTTACCTAAGTGGGAATTGTTTTAGATAAAGTAAAAGGCATGTATCATATGTTGGCAGTAGGCTTATATTAAAACTTTATCTTAAAAATGACATTGTTACCCAAATGTTCTTAAAAGTTTGGGTTTTTTATCTAGAATCGCATTATATAAAATAAAAGTGTTTATTTTAACTTTTAAATACACGTAATTTAAATTCACTCCAAAAATATTTATTTGATAAAAATCTGAAAAAATTTGATGAAGAAAAAATGCCTATTTATTCAATTGTGTTAACAGTCAGATTTTTTTCTTAAAATATAAAGGGTTTTTAGTTTCTCAAAATATGGAGATAATTCAATTTCTTTTCAGAAAATATTTGATGCAGGTTGTACTAAAATAATTAAATTTTAGGTATTTGATAAATCATGTCTTCCTTGTTCAATGATATTTTGGAAATAAGCATTTTTCTGGAAACTTTTTCACAAGGCTCAAGCGTATATACAAAAATGTTAAAAAGTTATTTTTCAGCAAATCATTCATGTATCATAAATCCCAAAAGATATTATCACACTACTTTCTTGGTTTTTCGGTAGAAATAAAATGAAAAATTTTGAAAAATGAAATAAAAAATAGGTGGCCATTAACTTTTGTCCAAGTGCATATATGCAAAACGCATGAAACGTGTAGTTACGATTTACATGTATATAATGACAAAAACACAATTTTAGACAACAAAAGAAAGGAACTTCTCCTGGGAGAGCATAACGTTGTAAAAAAAACCTCGAGTGATGTCAGCAATAATTGCAAGTCTAGACGGTCATTATTCTTATCATAAGTCAAATTTGTCTCAGATGACTACAGTACAATAAGGTAATTATTACAGTAACAATGCATAATTTATTGTGAAACGATGAATGTTCGTGAATCTCAGTAATCGAGTAGTAGTACTTCATTATTTTAGCAATTTATAGTTTGGCCAAAGTTGTGTTTTTCTTTGCTTTGCGTCCATGTGTGGGTTTTAAGCCTTTTAATGTCGAAAACAAACACAGAAAATAATCTGTATACATTGTAGTGTTAAGAAAAAATTTTCCCAAAAGCCCCAAAGTATAGCACAATTGTTTATAATCTGTATGCAGATATAACGGCCTCAGATATATGTAGGCAATAAAAGCTGCATAAATTCAATATGTAAGCAATCAAAGCTGTTCTCATTTTTGTGCGTTTTTCGTGCGGACAGGTGGGTAGGTTTTGAAATTTTGACCTGACGCAAAACAAATAAAAACACAGACACGGCCTTACAAGGATAATTTAATTTGAAATTATATATTATGAATCTCAGTCATCGAATAGTAGTACTTCATTATTTTAGCAATTTATAGTTACTGGGATAATTAAATTTGAAACTACAAATTATGAATCTCAGTCATCGAGTAGTAGTACTAAATCATTTTAGAAATTTATGAAGCTAAAGCGAGTTATCGATAAACATAATCCAAATTAAAAAGAATTTATGGCTACGTTGCTTCTGTCGTCATTGTTTTCTGTTTCTATTATCTTTCAAATTTTCTCGCCTCGGTGATGTAAGCCTGCTCGCCTCGAGTTCGGAAGGTCGTCGGTTCGATCCCTGACCGGGTCAAACCAAAGACATTAAAATTTATATTTGCTGCTTCTCCGCTTATAGCACGCAGCGTTTAGGAGTAAGAGCTGAGACTAGTCGTCCCAGAGTCAGAATAATATGTCTGGTTAAAGCGACATCTTTCCTGCGGACTGTCGCTGTCGTGGACTAGCACGTTAAAAATCCAGCTCAGCGTACAGTACTAAGCAGAGTTCATTATTCATAATTAATTATTAGTATGCTCTCGTCCTGAATATGCATGAAATATTTGCCACTGGACGTTAAGCACCATTCAATCTTTTAAAATATGAAGATCAGTTATCAGCTTAAGCCCCAGCTACGCAACCAACTTGTGAAAACTTAGTTTTGTCACTGTTGCAAGATTGCTTCAGATTGGGGATCTAACGGGAAATTTAACTTGCATAGAGAAGAAAACAAACAAAAATTTTTTTCGGGGCGGGAGGGGATAAGATTTTACTTTCATTATACCTTGATTTAGGACAAAGTTATTTTTTGAAAAGTTCTTTATATGATATAGTTTTTTGTCTTATTTTCAGAATTTTGTTATGAAGGACAATTCAGATTTCAAATGCCATGGAGCTTAAAATACCAAATTATCAATGTTGAATAAATATGGAAAAAGTTTTTGTTATGCTATATGAACATTTCAAGGAGTAACCTCTCATCCGTAGCATTTGAACCGAAACAGAGGAAATCAAATATCCAAATATGGCACTCAAATCCAAACAAATCGAAAGCCAAATCCGACGACAGGGACAACTACGTAGTCCAACACTTTTCGATGCAGTTACATATTTTCAGTGCTTTAAAATCTTATCAAATACAGAAAATTTCTGTGGAAACTTGGCTGGTGAATACCCTATGGGACACGATCCACAAGCAGAGGCAGCGACCCAGTGTTTTCAAAATACAAAATTACCAATGTTGAATAAATATTGAAAATTTGGTGTGTTATACAAGTACATAACAAGGAAAAACATCTCGTCAGTAGCATGAGAACCAAAATATAGGAATTCCAAGGTCTAAACATAGCAAAACATGCGCTCAAATCCAAACAAATCGAAATGGGAAACCAAATCCAACGGCAGGGACAACTACTAAGTGCAATACTTTTCAAGGCCTTTCCGCATTAATACTGTATTCCAAGAATGGAGAATTGTTTTTTGGTGTGAATGTCCTTTATGATGATCTGATAGAAAGAATTGCTTTAATTGTGCTAATTGTGAGGGAAACTGGTTTTATCAGCAAACGCAAGTAAAAGAGTATTCTTTTTAAACAGTCTGGTTCAGAAAAGTTCAAAAGAGTTTTAGTTTTATTTGATATCTTTTCTAAAATAACATTGTTAAAGAAATGAATCAGGAGAAAGCGGTCTAACTAAACTGAGGCTGATTGGAATTGGCAAAGTAAATTGATACAAAAATCAACGACTATTTTGATTCTTTTATTTTAAATCATCATGAAAAATAATGTGACTGCATAGTCATCATAGAAAACGATATTTATTAATAATTTAACAAAAACTCTGGCTTAATTCATGCCTGGGGAAGGATTTTTTTAAAATAAAACCATAAAAGGAATTCGAAGATACCAAATGGGCAGACAGAAATCGTTAAGTCGGAAGAAAGACAAGAACATGGCCAACAAAATAAAACGAAAGACAAACATACAACACACGACACTACACTGAAAACTAAAGCTGGAGTAAC
>JAULBM010008891.1:0-11745 GCA_032357055.1 Geukensia granosissima
CGAACTTACCTTAAAAATTAAGGAAGTGCCGCTAAAATTAAGGAAGGGGCGAGGAGATTAAGGAAAAGCGTTTACTAATATGTTTGGTTTCATTCGATTCTTTCGTTATCTAGAAGTTCAAAATTTAAAATGGTGACTGACCACGGAGGAGAAGTTATGGTAAAAGCTAAATGACCTTTTAGGTCAAGTGAGCTAAAAATGTTTTGATTTATTGTTATAATTTTCGCGCATATAGTCAATTGATTTAATTTGAATTTAAAATTGAAGCATCCAAGCAAAATGTGACCTCCAGAGTCGAATTATTGGGTAAAGGATCTTTAATGCATAGCCCATAAAGACAAAATTTTTAAAAACAAATAAAATGACAAAACGGAACCAACATGAAATCATACAAAAACAGTATAAAATGAAAATTAAAAATATGGCATGATTGTCCATGAGACAGTCATCCAACAAATGACAGTCGAATCTAAACTTCTACAGTTACAATTTTGTCAGTTGTTATATTTAAATTATATATGTTTTAAATATAACCAAAAAGTCATTTGATTAAGTCCAGAGTCAAATATCTGTATAAGTGATCCCAAAATGCATAGTCCGAAAAGACGAAATTTTAAAAAAAGTATTGCAAAATAATTTCAACAGCTGCTTTAACAACTGGAATCTTCAGTCACACGAAGTTTTCCATTTCAGAAAGATGATTAAGAAGAAGCATAACGAAATCTAGCGCTAGGAATAGAGCACACACTCGCTTTAAAGAAAATAGATGAAAATAGACAAACAATTATACACAAAAGAAACATCAGATGGGTTATAAAAATGCCATTTTTTGAAAGGGGTGTACTGCGGTTCTCCAGTATGGTCAACATATTATATAAGTACATCACCAGGTACTAGTTGTTGTTTTTAATATTAAGACATCAATGGCATACAAATAATTTATGAAGAAAATTTATACTTATAGCATTAGATTTTAACTGAAGATATTTAACAATATTATATATGGGAAAATTTTTTAATTACTTCATTGGTTGAAACAGTCACGTGATTACATGTACAATGATGAAAAACGTATGAATTTGGTTTTACAATTTTTGAATGATATTGACTCGGTTTTACTATTTTTAGATGATATTGACTCGGAGTTACTAATTTAGATCTGGATACGTAGTCCGTAAAATTTGAAAGATTTAATCAATAATTTTTTTAATTTCCCTACAAGATAAGTATCTTATTTTATGTGTATTTATGTATGTGTTGTATGTATTTTATCTGTCTTGTAATATGTGTTGTTATTGTTATTTATGTCGGCCAAAAGCTCTACAGAGCTTATGTTTGCAGTTAGATGAACCCGACTTTAAATAAATATTCTTGTCTTGTCTTGTCTTGTCTTGCAATCATTAATTGATTATCATATTGGATCAATGTATCTCAATTAATTATGTACCTTTTACCTGTAATTCAACAATGAGTTGACCTCTTCTTGGATTGACATTACCCGGATTAGAGTTAAAGGATTCCACGACGGGTGTTGCGCGAAGGGCAGGGAATGCTTTCTCTTCATGACCACCTGAACTCACTCCTGTTTTGTAAAGGAGTTCGTGGATTCCAAACCTTTGTTTTTTGTTTTGTTATACATTTTAGTTTGTTTCAATTTTGTCCTGTCTCTTTTGACTATGCACTTTTGATCTCCCAAATGGGTATTTACACTGGACTTGAGTAGATATCTTTATATGGTGACGAACTTAAAAAGATGGATAGGACGATGTATGCGGAATAGTAAGACACCCTTATCCGTTTTTGAAATCACAACAGTTCTATAGGCGTGTATCTGTAATATGAGGTAAGTCTAGTAAGTCAACTATACAAAGGTATTTTTAATTGATATTTTGTTGAACAGAAATCTGTACTATCGATATTGTCGTGGAGCAGTATTAGAACTAAATAAACATAACAATTACATATCCGATAGCTTGTTACCAAGAACACGTGGTAATTCGACCAACAAGGTATTCCCTTTCATAGTTAAATAAAGCATTCAGTGCTCCAAATATAACTTCATCTTTCGTTTTTATGTTCTGACGATTCTGCCATTCTGAAGTACACAGTTCTCCATTAGGTCCACATATATTCATTCCACCTACAGTATAAAATGTTTTTACACACCAATAATAATCATTATCAAAATATGACTTTAAATTGTATTATGATAAAAAGGGTGGCTTAGTATTTTCGGAAAGAACATTTTAACTAATATAAAATATTCCATTTTGTATTAAATGCAGTGTTTCAAAGTTCTGTAATTATTTGTTAACCTGTATTTACAGTTAATTTTATTTTAATGCGTTTGAAACTTTCCCTATCATGCCACATCTCCTATTTTTATATTTAATAGGTGTTTTTGACTGATGTGTTCTTTTTTCAATCAATTAAATATATCAAATGGATTGGTGAATACAGCAAACAGTCTGCATGTTTAAATATTTATCTACATTATATAACCTTTAGACTTGTCATTTGACTTTACATTTGTAAATTTAATTTAGAATTGTTGATATTCGGTCAAATTTTTCAATTATATAGATCCACATCCACTTGTAGTTATGTGTTCCAGCACAATGTGACGAAAACAACTAATAGTCAATTTCGGTTCATTAAATTATGGAACCGAGGTGCTTAACTGGAGCATCATGGATACGTTTACATGATAAAATTAGACAAATGAACATTATGGTCACTGTAAATACTTGAAACAGCAATATGATTTATAAATAGTAAGTTGATTGACAAGAGGTTTAATCCATTGTTTGAAGGGACTAAAATTGTGTCATTATAACTAATTTAGCATAAGAATTTGTTTTTGTTCGTTTACATTGTCTTTTTAACATAAAATTGCATGATCATTTCATGCTTATTAGTAGCAGATGTCATTTAGCTTTCTCCTATTTATCCACACAATGTAACTCCACAAGCCGTGTTAATCAAATGTGGATATTAAAAACTCGAAGGATCTGCTTCAATACGTCAAATCCGATTCTTTAACATTTTGAACAAGTATTCAAACGTTTGACTTTTTATCCCTTAATACCACGATTCCCCATTAATTTACAACCGTCTTAAATTTTCTGATTGACAAATTTTTTGTTATGATTGGTGGACAATTTTCCAACGCACAATTGACATTCAAATGAGCATAATTACCGACTGGTTTGTTCGCGTGTGAAGCATAATTCATCCGGGAATTCTGCGAGATATGAAAAATTAATTGGCCACATCGTTTCGTAAGACTTGTTGCTATATCGATGATGTTTTGTCATTGCATAATCCTACGTTTAGTGACCAATTCGACCAAATATATCCCAGAAAATCAATCTACTCGATACCTAGATTTATTCCTTCAAATTGAACAAGAGGAAATGTTTCTTCGACTTTCCTATTGTAAACTTCCAATATTTATGTGGCAATATCCCCGCATCCCCTGTCTACGGGGTTTATGTGTCGCAGTTGATTCGATACTCTTAGTAATCAAAGCCAATCAAGGTTGAAATCGTCCCTCCTTCAATTCTACGGTCGTCATCATGAATTGGTTGATCTATATTGTATCAGTGTATCAAAACTGATGATGGACCTGTTACCGATTATTCAAAAATAAGTGAACCTCTTCTTGAATTGACGTTAATCCGTGTTAGAGTTAAACGATTCCATGACGGTTGCTGCTTAATTGTTTACCCTTCCGGATTACCTGATCACACTTCTGTTCTGCAGAGGATTTGTGGTTTTCAAGCCTTTATTCTTTTTATCTTTCAGTTTGTTTGTTGTCTTTTCACTTTTGGACTATGCACGCGTTTGATCTCTTACACGGATATTCTTCACAGGACTTGATTGGTAACTGATCAAATTACCTTCTGAATTTCTTGCATTGAACCACGTGACCACTGCCTCTGTCCAATATGCCTTTGTTGTGTCTGGGTATATATTCCATTTAGTCTTTACCGCTTCGAAATTTGACTGCATCTATAAAAAATATGTGTGCACTACACCACTTCTACAAATCAAAAATAGAAGAAACATAGATCTCTTTAGGTTTTCATGATGGCATTCAAATACCGTTTCCGATGATTAGTTATAAGTCCTTTAAAAAACACAAATGTACATGTTTTTGTTTGGATAAAAAAAAGCTGCGTGTTATATGCGCATGTACCAAGTAAGGCATCGTAACAATTGGACAATTGCATACCATTATTATTTTTTCACTTTCATTATTATATTAACATTTGAGTACTTCGCTTGTCATTTCACATTAACACTCAGCTGTTTAGTCGGATGATTTAGAGCTCGTCGCAAGGAGTGGGAATTTTTCCCTGTTGAAGTCGCCTAGATTTTAATTTTTAATATCTGCGTGGTGAGATGAGGCGCGCTCGACAGTTACGCCATATATACACATATTTAAATAACACAACATATATACCTACATAAAGCACGAAAGACAAATAAATAGAAATACAAACTTATCAATGTTAAATAAATATGGAAAATTTAAGTATTCTACATCAGTAGCATTAGAATCAAATGTTTTAAAACGACACAAGGAAAAACTAACAGTCACGATTCATAGTTTTACAGTTTTAAGATGAATAAACATTCAAGAAAACAGAAACTGTGCACCTGTTATTTCCATTACATGTAATATACAATTGCTTGTTTTCCTCTTAAAACTTATGAGATTCATTTGAAATTGTTACAGAACACAACTGACTTTTGGGATTATCTCATTTGTTTCAAATTACAGTTTATGAAATTAGAAAGCTGAAAATTTGAAAAATGACAAATCAACATTTTGACACAAATAATGAGGTATGGATATTAACTAATGCACCTTTCAATAAATTTGGTCAAGACTTGAAAACAGGTTATTAATTTCAATAGTTGTTGGTTGCTTGAAGTCCAGTGGCAAATATTTAATGATATTCAAGACGAAAACAAGATCAACAATTATCAAAATTATGGTATTAGGGGTGGATGGGATACAACAGGGTAACAACTTTTTGATTGCCACTGGAAATGGGAGAGATGGGTTGGGACAACAAGTTTAGCCTCTTATTGTGACATTAGCCTTCTCTTTTTCGAAATCTCCAAGAGGGATCTTTTACATGCATTGAACGTGGAATATTCCACAGAGGTCACCCACTATGGTCAACGGCCACCAACGAGAGGGCTCCCTAATCACATAGGGATCGCGCTGGGTCAGTTCTGTGTTTCAAAACCCTGAAGACCACTCCGGTGTCCACTATTGATTTTTAAAAATACGTGACAATTCCAAAAGGTCGTTTTGTTGTGAATTCTCTTTTTCTCACGATCTCGTAATTTTCCCTCTTAGGTCAACGAATACCAAGTCATTGACGCGATTTTTATCTGTTGACATTTGAAATGGTCATAAATCTCTAACTCAAAAAATTGATTCTAGCTTCCCAGTTATATTTAATATTACAAATTTATTGTATTCATAGTTCCCTTTTCCTTTAGTTTAATTACAGGGTTCAAACTGATGGCTTATTAACAATATAAACGGCTTCCCAAAATTCATTTATTTTTATCAAATATCGAATTTGCTTTTATTGTATTTTATGTGTTTATAATCCTTAGAAAATGGGATGATTGCAAATATGTTACTAAACAAGAACCGGCGAGTCGATGATACAAATTTCGAATTCAAATCAGGGTATTCAAATATCCCATATCATTATGAACAATTAAATGCTTTTTGTAGTGCTTTCTCCTAACATGGAACTTCTAGGTTCGATCACCGGCCGAGTAATACATAGCTACAAAAATAGTATTTGTTGCTTCTAAGTACACCGCATTTAGAAATAACAGCAAAAACTGAACAGCTCGGTGTCAAAATTATGTGCAAAGTCAGATGACATGTCTACATCTGGACTGTAATCTTGTGAGTAAGCGTGTTAAAAAATCCAGCACAGTGTGTTTCCTTAGTACAAAACAACAGGGTTCATCGTCCATCTACTTTATATACTCTCGTCCTTAATATGCACTCTTTGACATCAGCTGCATTAAATCTTGCAATCGCAAAAAAGTTTCTTGATTTACGAACACGGATCACTTGCTGAATCTGCGTGTTCTAGGCTCCCATTTGAGTGCCAATTGTCTTTTGAAACACATTTCCGCAAAACTTTAAAAATATTTTCAATCGAGAAATTAAACATTTTTAAAATTCCGGTTGGGCATGAAACATTAATTGGAAAGATGAAATCGATTTTCCTCAAAACTACCTTCTTGACTGACACTTATTTGTAGCAATTTTTAACAGCTTAAACGGAGTATTCATTCAGTTGGTACGAAATTACAGGGCTTGGGTTTCCATTGGATATCTAAGAGTAAGTTGCTAACAAACAACTAAAATAATGTCTTAAAAACTTTACAAGGGCTGTCTTTGTATGGTTCAAACTAATAAAATGGCATGTTACAAAAATGATTTATAATCGAGAATGACTGAGCACCTTATTTAAACAAGTAACACAGCCTGAACCACCAGTGTAGCAAAAAATATCTTCAGATAAGTGAATGCCTGGCTTTTTAATCGGTTGGTCAAACTTAACCTGAGTTGTATTTGTGCGCTATTAGTTTTTTATTCGTCTTTCTGTTGTGTATGGGGTGTTGGTTTTCAACCTATTGCGTGGTATCTCTAAATTTATAATAAGAGCACCCGTCCCTTGAATAACTAAAAAACTGTAGATATAAAAAAGAGAGACAGCCATCAAAAACATATTAACTACAAACATCTATAGGTTTTCTGTTTTCTCTTTTCATGGTCAATAAAAAATAAAAATGGGAATGTAGTTCGATCCAGATTGATTAGAAGTATTGTTGCAGGTCTACGATTGTCCATCGGGACAATCGTACAAGTTAAAGAATAAATACACCGCATGAAGTTAGTTTTTAAGGTCTCCTTTTGAAAGTTTACCAGTACAAAGATCTGTAAAACATCAAAATGATATAATTTCATCCTTGATTTGAAATGCACCGCTGAATATCAATTTCCTACGATATGAAATGAAAAGCCCTGATCCCAAATATCACAAAAATTCATCGATTCTGGGAGCCTAACTTTGTTTTTCATATTATTTTTAGTGAAGAAATAACGACATCAGTTTACATGATGACAAGACATAGAACATTATTTTAAACTTACCAACTGTTTTACCTGATCTGGAAATATATTATAAAGAGATTCTGCATACGTTTTGACGAGTAGATTCAGACTTCCGTGTTCCGGGTCATCAGCTCCACAAACGATGTTAGATTCAACTACAACAGCACGGTCTCCTGGGAAGGATGAACTGTTTGCTCTTGGAACTCCATTGTAACAGAACGAGGAGCAGTCACCATCACAGGTATCTGGAACAATCATATTATTAGTAACAGTGATATAACATAAACATAACATATAACAGTTTTTTTGCAAAATCTGGTTTGTAGAAAGATGCTATATAAATACATTCCATTTTCTGCTTATACTGTGTATTTTTAAATAATATTATACTAAGCATTTGCAATCAAACAAGACAATCATCTTAGCTTGTTTTTATATTGTTTAGCAAACTTTAAAAATTACTGCTACCAAATCCAAAGCAGACATTATTCTAAAATCCAGCGATTTTACTCTTATTCGCAGAACTAAGAATGAATACAGTTTTAACTTAATCGATTGAATCCAGATTTTGATCACGTAATCAGCATAAACTGAATGCAAAAATGTATAAAAGTTTAACTGTAAAATACTGTGGTATTGTTTGATACTACGATGGCCTGTCTATACACGTATAACGATCGATATTGCACAAGGAACAATTTTTGCACTTTATCAAAATATCTATTTAGGAAGCATATGGAATTTAAAGTTTTGACGAAGCACAAGGACTAGATTTGGAGTTAGCAGAGCATGGAAAGTAGCGAGGGGAAGTATTTCAAAGTTTCCTACGCATCTATATTTTTATTTCATGTCAAATGGTGTGTACATGAGTGTAACATTAGACTTACATTTACATTGTTCACTAACTTCATACTCCGGAAAAGCATCTGTCAATAATTCTGTGGAACTAAAAATACCCACACTTACACGTGAAAACTGTGAAAATGAAATTCGTGACGCAAACCTAATCATAAGCTGCACTAGTCTTGCTGCCTAAAATATACAATTTTAGCTTATTTAAAATTTAGATGCGCAAAATAAATAAAAGAAAGTAACATTTCAATCATTTAACCTCTTGCTATTTTCATGTAAACCGTTTAATGAGATGATCCAGATGTTTGAGACTTTTAATTGGTATCTTATCCTTGGAAATAGAACGTATACAATGCGGGAACTGAAATCTTTATTCAAAAGATGTTTCTTTATTCAAAAGATGTTAGGTTAGTCGTATTGGTTTCTATGATCTTTTTGGCATTTTGTTCATTGCTATATAAATAAGTATTTTTGATGTTTTTATTAGTACAATGTATTATATCCCAAAAGAATAAATTGTAATTTTTGCAATCTTAGATTTTAATGAATGCGATTTAGACATTCTTAGGGTGGTTTAGATTGCCTTTTTAAGTTAAGATTTTATTTCTACATTTTGTTTCTCATTGTTGTGGTTTTGTGTTTTTGCTTTTTCCTTGTACTAGATGCTGCCGTGTTGCAGAACTTTACAAACTAAATTAGACCTTCGTTTTTAAATTTATATCAAACCTTCTCCATGACAAAGTCATCCACCAGTTCTGTAGCAACAAGTTCCACGGAATCCCTGTCCGGTTTAGTTCCATTACTGGAATATGTTATACTGCAGGGTTGTACCCAGGCTTGTTTGTATTTAATATGGGCATCTCTTTTTGAACGATTGTTGTTACCAGACAAATCAGTGGTACTGGAGATACCGGATACAATAATCAATAATGTAAATTGTAGCAGCCACATTGTCAATGGTATAGGTAGTATTGTGTCATAAAAATTCAAAAATCTGAAAAAGAGTGATCATTTATCATTTTGACCTTTAAAACATAAATATTATAAATTATTATTCTTTATGCAAATTTATAGGTTAATACGGACATTTCATTGGTTTATAGAAATGTGACATTTTACTCTAACACATGCCGCATGTACTCGCGTGCAGCATCCCACCAAATCTTTAGTACGCTTTTCACATTTCATTGTTGCGCTTTACTCCACGATACACATTGACTTGTAAATATGGGTTTAAGACTTATTCGTTGAGGGTTAAAAGAAAAAAGAAAATACATTTCCGAACATTTTTTGTCAACCCTATGTAGGTTCGCGATACAATAACTTAACTGCTGTGTTACGTCGTTCTTCTGGGACAAATGTAGCATTCAGTATATAGCAATTCTAAAAAACGAATTCAAAGATACCAAAGCTGTAGACATATGATTATGGGTGACGTGGAGGCATTAAATAGAAATAGTTACGTTTGGCATTCGCCGAAATTAGTATTACCTGTAAATATATGCGTCACTTTGTCCTTGTCGATTACTACCTTAAAACATCTACAAGACTGACGTGTAGCAGTGTATGGTTAATGTCCATCAGTTGCGTTTTCCTTTTGTAAGTCTAAGCTACAGAATAGGACAACTGTTTTTGAAAACATGATTCATCTCCACTTACAGCAAGTATATAATGTATACTTACATTCAGAAATCTCACTTTACCGTACACACATTAAATAGACTGCCAACTGTTTTACATAGGGGTGTCCAATTAAAAAGATTGTTTCGAAGATAAGTCGACAATGAGCATTCACTATTTTTCAAAGTATTATTAGGTTTGGAATTTAAATTGTATATGTAAGATAAAGTGTTTGTTTTAGAGAAACTTGAAACCTCTAACATTCAAACTGTAGTTGTTTTTAAATATGGTTGTAGCATTCAAATCCTGAGTTCATCAATGCAAACCAGATGGGAATTTCGTCATCTAGCAACATTACTTAGCAACCAAATATCGAAAAAAGGATAATGAAAATATATTATTTTGTCCTACGTTAATATCTGTAACACATGTGTTTTCATTGATGAAAACAAAGTTTTTTTGTTTAGAAGGTCCGGGTGGAAAGAAGAAGTAACTGGCTGTAAAAGACCGCTCTAATCTTCTAACTACGTCACTTTGGTCTGAGTCTAGTTACAAAAAAGTCGGCCATCAGACATCAGTCATCAGAGTTTTCTTCCTTTAACTGAAAAAATCAAGATGTGAACCGCTTCATTATTTGGTATTTGTTTTACAGATCTTTCGGTAAAAATACGGTTTTCTGTTGTCTAGCCTAGGGTTTCGAGTTCATTTGTCAAATTGGGTAATACATATATATTGGGATTCGCTAAATTGATTAAGTCTAAACATGGCTTGAATGTTCTTTATGAAGTGACAAATGTTGTATTTGGGATTACTTCAACTTTCCTATTGTTAACTTCACATATTTATGTGGCAATATTCCTGCTTCCCCTGCCTACGGAGTTTATGTTTCGCAGTTGATTCGATACTCTCGTGCCCGTTCCAAGTATCAGGATTTTTTGAAGAGAGATTTGCTGTTGTCGCAAAAATTACTACAACAAGGATACATCTAATCAAAGTTGAAGACGTCCCTCCTAAAATTTTATGATCGCCATCACGGATTGGTAGAACCATATGGTATCAGTATATCTCAACTAGTTATGGATCTGTTACTGGCAATACAAAAATAAGTTGATCTCATCTCGGATTGACGTTAGGCCGGGTTAAACTTTAAGAATTCCACGACGGGTGTTGCGCGCAAGACATGGGATGCTTACCCTTCTAGACACCTGATCCCACTTCTGCTCTGTAAAGAAGTTCGTGGATTCCACGCCTTTGTTCTTTTTGTTTTCGTTTTATCTTTAAGTTTGCTTCAAATTTGTCTTGTCTCATTGCACTTCTGATCTCTCATATTGGTACTCATAAGAGTTCTCAAATATTGACACTCCTGGCATTGACATCCTAATTTGACACCGTTTTGACATTAAGGACTCCACGACGGGTGTTGCGCGCAAAACAGGGGATGTGTACCCTTCTAGAGCACCTAATCCCACTCCTACTCTGTAAAGGAGTTTGCGTATTCCAAACCTTTGTTCCTTTTGTTTTCGTTTTATCTTTTAGTTTGCTTCAAATTTGTCTTGTCTCATTGGACTATGCACTTCTGATCTCTCACATGGGTATTCTACACTGGACTTTGATCTGATGATGAACCTTTGTTTTGAATATTCACGTTAAAATTCCATGCATTACCCAATATTGAACTATTACAGAGGCTCAAATGTTGTTTGTAATGGTAGTGGTAGCTATGTATTTCCACTGTAGATTTTATATCTTAGCATTTTCGTGTTTATCTGTTTCATGACCTCTGTCACCTCTTCACTTGTCGTGGGTTTTGTCTTTTGTTGCTTTTTTTAATTTTCATAGAAACCCTTGATCATTCATTAATTAGTTAAATGAATGTTTCATTCAACGCTTAATTGATAATAGATTTGCCTACAATTTCTTCTGACGGATAACTACTGTAGCTCGTGGAAGACTTTAATGTCATGAATACAAATCCGTTCCTATACCGATTGTGACCAACATCGATTGTGACTATACCCCGGCTTTGAATACTGAGTAACACGACGGGTGCCACTAGTGGAGCAGGAGTTGCTAACCCTTCCGGAGCACCTGAACTCACCCTGGTT
>JAULBM010008902.1:0-11745 GCA_032357055.1 Geukensia granosissima
TCAACAAATTGCAGGATGAGGATCCGTTGGATAGAGAATATCCATGCCTACTCTCTGATATCTAAAACTTTTCCGGTGAATTCAATTTTTGAAGTTTCAGGCCATGGAAATAAACAATATATGGCTTTTGATATAGCGTGTACCTACTTTCGGAAGCTCTCTACCCTTAAAATTGTTCAACAAATTGCAGAATGAGGATCCGTTGGATAGAGAATATCCATGCCTGCTCTCTGAAATCTAAACCTTTTCAGGTAAATGTATTTTTTGAATTTTCAGGCCATGGAAATAAACAATATATGGCTTTTGATCTATCGTATACCTCCTTTTGGAAGCTCTCTTTAATTGTGATTGTACAACAAATTTAAGGATGAGGGTCCGTTGGATAGAGGATATCCGTGCCTACTCTCTGATATCTAAATCTTTTCCGGTAAATTTCTCATTGATTTTTTAGGCCATGGAAATAAACACTATGTGACTTTTGATATAGCGTATACCTCCTTCCGAAAGCGCTCTAACCTCTAAATTGTACAACAAAATGGATAGAGGAAATCCATGCCTACCCTCTGATATCTAAAACATTTCCGGTAAATTCCTCTTTGACTTTATGGGCCATGGAAATAAACATTATATGACTTTTGATATAGCGTATACCTCCTTCCGGAAGCTCTCCACACTTCAAATTGTTCAACAAATGCAGGATGAGGATCCGTTGGATAGAGAATATCCATGCCTACTCTCTGATATCTAAAACTTTTCCGGTAAATTTTTGAAGTTTCAGGCCATGGAAATTAACAATATATGATTTTTGATATAGCGTGTACCTACTTTCGGAAGCTCTCTACACTTCAGATTGTAAAATAAAATGCAGGATGAGGGTCCGTTGGATAAGGATATTCATGCCTACCCTCTGATATCTAAAACTTTTCCAGTAAATTCCTCCTTGACTTTTAAGGCTATGGACATAAACAATATATGATTTTTGATATAGCGTATACATCCTTTCGGAAGCTCTCAAAACTTCAGATTGTAAAACTAATTTCAGGATGAGGGTCCGTTGGATAGAAGATATCCATGTCTACCCTCTGACATCTGAAACTTTTTCGGAAAATTCCTCTTTGTTTTTTAAGGGCATGGAAATAAACAATGTATGACTTTTGATATAGCGTATAACTCCTTTTGAAACATCTTTAAACTTCAGATTGTATAACACACTGCAGGATGAGGGGCCGTTGGATAGAGGATATCCGTAACTACCCTCTGATATCTAAAACTTCTCCAGTAAATTTCTCTTTGACATTTTAGGCCATAGAAAAAAACAATATATGACTTTTGAAATAGTGTATGTCTCCTATCGGAAGCTCTCTACACTTCAGGTTGTACAACAAATTGCAGGGTGAGGGTCCGTTGGATAGAAGATATCCATGACTACCCTCTGATATCTAAAACTTTTCCGGTTATTTCATTTTTGACTTTTGATATAGCGTATACTTCCTTTCGAAAGCTCGCTTAACTTCAGATTGTACAACAAATCGCAGACGACGGTAGGTTGGGAAGAGGATATCCATGCCTACCCTCTGATATCTAAAACTTTTCCGGTAAATTCCTCTTTGGCTTTTTAGGCCATTGAAATAAACAAAATATAACTTTTGTTATAACGTAAACCTCCTTTCGGAAGCTCTCTACACTTCAGATTGTACAACAAATTGCAGGATGAGTGTCCGATAGATAGAGGATATCCATGGCTACCCTCTGATATCTTTAATCTTTCATGTAAATTCCTCTTTGACTTTTTAGGCCATGGAAATAAACAATATATGACTTTTGATAAAGCGTATACCTCCTTTCGGAAGCTCTCTACACTTCAGATTGTATAATAAAATTACAGGATAAGGGTCCGTTGGATAGAAAATATCCATGTCTACCCTCTGATATCGAAAACTTTTCCGGTAAGTTCCTTGTGGACTTTTTATGCCATAGACACTCTTTGACTTTTTAGCCCATGGAAATAAACAAAATATGACTTTTGATATTGCGTCCGGCAACCCCGACCTCCGAACAAAATGGCCGCCAGGATGAAAAAACAGAAAAAAGGGGGATGAGATTTTAAAAATCTTCTCCACTGAAAGTATTAAGCCAATCTTAGCCAAACTTGGCTAGAATGTTCCTTTGGTAGTCCTTTACTTAAATTATGTCCGATGACTCCGACTTCGGAACAAATAATCCTTAGGTGATCTTCTTCAAAAATTGTGTCCGGCATTTCCGACGTCCAACCAAGATGGCCGCCCCAGTCGAACTTAGTTTCACATAGAACCCTATGGGTAATTTACAAAAAAAATTTCATGAACTGCTTACTCAATCAGAACCTTATTTAGATAGAATGGTCCTTAGGTTGGTATCCTTCATAATTATTGCGAAAGATCCCACCCGCCAACCAAGATGGCCGCCATAGCCGAACATTATTTTACATAGGAACCTATGGGAAATTCATAAAAAAATTACAAGTCTTGAACTACTGGCTTAATTGGAACTTAACTTTGGTGGAATGATTCTAGTTGGGTCTCTTTCAGAATTTTGTCTGATGATCTCACCAGGCAACCAAGATGGGCCGCCCCAGCCGAACTTAGTTTAACATATGACCCTATGGTAGGTTTATAAATTTTTTTTCATCTTGAACTGCTCGCTTAATAAGAACCTAACTTAGATGTATGTCCTAAGGTTGATCCCCTTCATAACAATGTCAGATGACACCACCCACCAACCAAGACGGCCGCCATAGCGCCCCGCGCGGCCCAAACATAGTTTTACATAGGACCCTATAGGAAATTCATGAAAAAATTTACAAGTCTGGAACTACTCGCTCAAATGGAACCAAACTTTGGTGAAATTATTCCTAGTTGGGTGTATTTCAATGAGGGAGCAAGTGTGAAGTACAAATTGGATCACTGTGACCTGCATTTTACGCTTCACTGACTTCATTTGTTGTAACATACTTATCAATATTCATTTCAGGAAATTGGTTAGGAACCAAGGAGTCTCACCTGCCGTCAGTTGACAAACTGATAGCAGGTAAGACACCATGTTCTGAGGAACCTTACGAATTTGTGTCCTTATATAGGAACCTTCTGGTATTTATAGAATAATTGCTCATCAATAAAAACAGACCTTGTTCAAATTTTCAGATATGAATTTGATACTGTTCAGGAGTTATGTCCCTTGAACTTCGGAAAAACTTTGGATTCAAGATGATAATTTGGAAACAGATCACAATGCCCCATTGTCTAAATTCTCCAAATTGATACTGTTTTGAATGCACCAACCAAAATGCCCTACATTTGTAGCTCACCTGGCCTGAAAGGCTATATGAGCTTTGTCATCCCTTGGCGTCTGTATGTCTGTTTACATTTCACATTTTCATCTTCTCTGAAACTTCAAGGCCAAATGTTACCAAACTTGGCTGGAATGGTAATCGGATGTGACTCTAAAAAGTTATTTTTTTTGGGAGGACCGATCAGAAATTCAATATGGCTGCCAAGGGTAGATAATGCATGACTGGCTAAACATTTAAAACTCTTCTTGTCAGGAACTGCTTGGCCACTTCAGCTGATTTTTTGCATGGATAATCTGTGGATGATCCTCTCCAAAAGTTATGTTTTTTTTGGCCGAACAGAAAAAGATGGCCGCCACAACCGGGCATAGTTTAACATTGGAAATCATGGAATTTTGTACAAAGTTCATCTTCTCAGAAAGTATTGAATCATTTGAACTAACTTTTTGCATGAGTAATCATTGGATGGACCGCTACAAAAGTAATGTCTTTTATGCGGACCAGAAAAATAAGATGGCCGCCAAAGTCAGCCATAATTTAACAATGAACTCTATGGGAGTTTGTGAAAAGTTCATCTTCAAGAAAATTGTCTTCAAATATAAAAAAGCTAGACATTTCTGCAGGATCATCTACAACAATCCATAATTCTAAATACAATCTGTCATACATGGAAGGGAATGTAAAAGAAATCATTCGTATCTGCCATGCACAACTGCATAAAAATTCTATTCGGATCATACTTGGTTGGTAAAAAATATTTTACGGTTGTCATAAAAATTAAAATCAGCGAAAATTTTGTCAAAATACTAGAATAGAATAAATTTAAAATCATTATTACACCACTTTAACTTTTTAAGATGAAATCATGTCAGTTTTCACTTATCCATAAAGCATCTATATTTCACTATGGCTAACCAAATGTGAATTTTTTTTCATATTTTAGTAAGTGTCATAACTGCAAAAGACAAGTTATTAACATGTAAATTAGTATAAATTAAGATCTGTTTTAGTTCATCGTATGATTATAATATTTATTTTTTTAAACAACAAACATTTTAAGGTTGTCATGAAAATTAAAATGATTGGAAACTTTGTCAAAATACTAACACATACCTAGATTGAATGTTTTACAAACATACAAATGACTTTAAAATCATGACTACACAACTTTGTGATTTTAGGATGAAAATAAATACAGTTTTCACTTATGCATAAAATATTTTTATTCCACTCAGGCTTACCAGATGGGAAATATTTGTTACAGAGGTCAATTTATAAACAAATCAATTAATCTTCAGGGGCCAGTTGTTCAAAAGTTAACGACTTTTTTCAACTTTGAATATTAATTACACTGTAAATAAAACAAGTCTCAAATCTTGCAAGCTGAGACATTGTTGATTCTGGAGTTTGAGGGCAAATTTCCATTAAAATATACTGATCGGTCACTGATAAACAGGCATTGGAAAAAAGTGATTAACTTTTAAACAACTGGGCCCATGATTGTTGAAACTTAAAACACTGAATCAAGCGTTTTGAACAATTGAAGCGTAAAACCCCCATATGTTAAAGACATGACTGGCGTCAAAAGCAGGTCAATTATTAACTGAATAGAAAATTCGCTGACTAACTCATAGCCTGACGCATAAACGGTTTGAAATTCTTGGGAATTTCTAAAGACGAAATTTCTTGTCCTAGATTTTGACTAAAAAATAAAGATCTGCCTGGGATGGACATTGATAATAAAATGTCCCAAATTTAAAGCCATTTGAAAAATAACAATTTGACTGACAAATTTTTCTTGCTGACCAAAATTAGACAAATTTTCTGGTATCCTCAAAATCCTAACTGTTCTGTCTCAATGTCAATGTCATTTTGCTACCGTCCAAAAATAGCTGTTGCTTATTATAATAACGTCGGAAAACACCTGTGCCTATCGAACATGTGTGTTTACATGTTTACCCGTCAACAGGACACAGATGTTGCAACGGTAACACTGTTGTATGATTGAACAAAAAACACTAACCGACACAAATATACTAAATTCACATGTTTGTTTTTCATTTTAGACCACCTGTTCGACAAGGAGCCGACGTCAGAAATCGAGGAGTTCCTACAGTCGCATTTGGAAAATGAACACCATAGACTATGGAAAGTTCCTACATTACATACAATGACATACAAGATTAAACAATGAATATGTAAACATTTTAATATTTTGCCAAAAACTTTTGCAAAATATTGAGAAGCAGTTCTTATACATGTTGCGGTAAGATGATTGATTATAAAAGTACCCATGACGATGACAAACTCGAAAGATTAACATTATACAAAGATGTTTTCGCATTTTGCAAGAATTTAGCAAAGCAGAAGCAGAAAAAAATAAGTATGGGATACCGCCATACTTAATGGAAGATAATGTTATTTGTAAGGAAGATGTCTGGAAACAATTAAGACTTAAATGGAATGAATGGCAAGTTTCTACTTCAATTATATTATATGTATGGTATCTCTATAGTATATTGTTTTCAGTTTTACATTTCTAGTCACATTTAAAATTTTCTAGTTTCAGACAATTCCTCGTCAAAGAATGAAACTGATGTTATATAACTTTTTCAGTGAGATTTTTGTCACCAATATAGTTCTCTGTTTACAAAAAGAAAATTCCTCATTATATATATATTATATTTGACATTTTATTGGTTTATATTATTTAATCTTATTTTGATACTGACCAGTCAATCTAGTCACTTTTTTATATAGCAAAATATATAAATTAAGTGTTAAATTATTATTTACATAAAGCAAAAGTCTATTTACTTTCCCAGTTTGGGCAATTTTAATTCTTTATTAATTTATTAAATTTGTACATTATTTCCATGTAGTTCAGTTCTCTAATGTTTGTATTTTTGTATTAAAAGAAACCATTTTGTTAAGAAAATCATTATATTAGAATCTAGAAAATTGTCTTAAATCACGGGTATTTTTAATTTTTAACTGGATTTTGCTTTTGTGATTTATTTGTTTATATATGTATTTATTTTTGTTTTATCAGTTTTGTCATTTTATTTCCATGATTTAATTCATTTAATTTATTTATTTTTTATTTTTTTTTTTTTGATTTCATATTTGTCTTGCCAATATTTTCAATGACCTGTCATTCTAGTCACTATAGTTATACCATGAAAGTATTATAGATCTATCTAAAATAACTTCATGTATGTGCGTTTAAGTAAGGAAGAAGTAGATGTAACTTCAGTTGCATTTTGCATGCATAGGTTTTTTATTAAGATAAAAATAATTTGATACCAATATCTAAACTTAGCTGTCTCTTCTATTTTCCCCTGCTTCATTTAATTAAGAGTGGTTTATCTTTTCTTTGATATTCCTCATCACTTTCTTATTTCCAAAAATTGTGTTTATAATGTTATATGTAATCTTTAAACTGTTGAGACCTTTCGTTTTACAGAATTTTTTTAACAAAACTACAAACATGCAAAATATTTAAAATTTGCTTTTTAGGAAAAAATGCAGGTTTTACTGATTTAAGCTGCCATTATATTTGATTTAAATAATATGTTTTCAGTAATGGATCCATACTTACCAACTTTATCTTTATTACCTCCTAAATTCTGTACTCTGAAAAATGTATAAAGCTTGTGCAAGTATTAAAGAGTACAAATGTTGATATCCAGAATCATTTGAAAATTCTATTCTATACTTTTTGTTAATCTTTAAGATTTTAAACTTTATAAGCATTTTGCAAATTTTCATACTTCATTTTTTTTCAGTATGAAACTGATTTCAGGTATATTTTTGTATTTTCTCAGGTATATTTTTATATAATAATATAATCTTGATCTCAATTCATATTACCCAGTTTAACCAAATATTTACATTTATACTCGAAATAATTTTAAACTTTATAAGCATTTTGCAGATTTTCATACTTCATTTTTATTCAGTATGAAAATTTCAGGTATATTTATTTTCTCAGGTATATATTTATATAAAATAATCTTGATCTCAATTCCTATTAAGCAGTTGAACCAAAATTTTACACTTATACTCGACATGTCTTATTTTGTTGTAGAAGTTATTTTTCAGAAAATTATTCTAATATATATAATATCTACCTCACGTTGAATGTTAAGATTGCTCAATTTTATGGATTTTCTTTATTATTAATTAATGTTCTTTTATTTTAAGGATGTTTTAACTAGTCTCGTTTCAGGCAGTTATATCATTCCTTATAGACTGAAATGTGTTGATAACTAGCTCACGCCTAGTTTCAGGATATTTTTCAATATTAATCATTAATCAAGTTCGAAATTCAATGCAACCCAAAGGACGTTCTGCATTTAAAAAAAGTTATAATAAGAAGGTTGTTACTAGTTACACCACCCTTAGAATTTTTCCCTTACTTAAATAAAGCAAAAATGTAATTAAAATATAGTTAAGGTCTGATATAAGATTTTTTGTTCAATGTAACATCTATAAATCATCTAAATAAGTTTGTAGTAAAACAACTAATGAATTTGATACAAACTCTTAGTACAATTTTTACTAATAGCTACTTCCGACATCTTCGAAATACCTCTTTTGTATTAATTCTTGTCGTTTTCTTCTCTTTGTAACCCTTTCTATCCCCTTTGCCATCAAAAGCTGTAGATCATTTGACCCTGCTGGCATGCTTAGAGCTGTCTTTCTGTTGATTTGCAATGTACATTAAATTGGATTTATGCCTTTCACAAATTTTTTTTAATTTACACCATGTAGCTTGATATGGATATTTGTACTAAAATAATATTCACAAAATACTTTCCCTTTCCGAAATAGGTTTCTAAATTTACTGCCACAGCGTTGGTTTATGACTACAAAGGCTCTTTTCACTCTACACTCCATTGTTTAGTTTAAATCCTTGGAATCCAAATTAATTATTTCATCCTGAGAATGTAGAATAGCATATCACTAAGTTTTGTAAATCATTTTTTATAAACACTATCAAATTCTGAGGTATAACATTAAGTCATTCCAGATCATCTTAATACACATTCAAGACTTAACACCAATGAATTATGTCCGTAAACAGCTATAAGGGAATGCTAAAATAACCAATGAAAGGTGGTCATGATTGTATATTTAGGTATGACGTCATGGTATCTGCCCCCACTTCGATACTGGGTACAACCTGACTTAATTATCAATTTTGGAATTATAATATATTGCTAACCATAAGTTGCAATTTTGGAATTTCGGTAAAGACCCTTTTTATTTGGCATCAATGGTTTGCTGTAGGACTACACGAATCAGTCAATTTAGACCGTCTAGTACACCCACATCAATTTTTCAGATGTCTACGTTCTCGATATATTCTTTGCATCATTTTGGACATTGTTTTGGTTGCATTGCATTTTTTCTCTTTATTTATGTGTGTTACTTGGAAATTAGGTAACATGCATTTTGTTTTTTTATACATTTTTTGGAAGTTTGGCAATTTTTTTTCATCTTTTATTTGGAAGCAACCGAAGACACCCAAGGGCAAACAAAAACTTAAAGGAAAAACAACACAAAATATGAAGTGTACAGGAAGGACTAAGAAACAAGAACCAAATGCAAAAAGTATAAAAATACAAAATACTATTTTAGTTTAAATACTAGAGAAAACTTATTTTTATAATGTGGACGTAAAGTTAAATAAATTATAGTGTATTTTATACATGTAACCTTTTTTAGTTTATTGTATATGTTCTTTTTTCAATTACAAAAGTATTATTTGACTTTTTATTCAAATGTATTTGGTGCCGTTTATTATGTTTCCCATGGCGATTACTTCAAATTCGATGAAAATTTTATTGTTTTTGTTTTTTATTTTTAAAATTTTAGAATATTATTAGGCTTCAGGAGGTATTATTTACATCACTTCACCATCGTTTTTTTTTGTTGTTGAAAATTTATATAAAATGAATGTTGTTGTTTTAGTTTGAACATTTATTTATATTTATGTGCTTTATTAATTATTTCTGTGGTTGTATTAATGCTGCTACAGTGATATTATCTCCAACAGTACAGTTAAAATACAATTTCTTTATTGCATTAATAATTTGCCTTCTTTTCTAATGATTTTGTGATACTAATTATTTGTATTGAAACAAAATAAACACTAACTTAATCTGTCTTTGAATAATTCTAAAATATTTGTTCAAATTGTTTCACACATCACTTTATTTTTCTTTTTTTTCTTATAATTATAGTTGATCAGTTGCCTTATAAATTTTTTATAACCTCTTATATTATTTTATTTACACCAAATAATCTTTTCATAAGCAAATATATTATTTATTTTCAATTGAATGGTGTTTCTATCCCTCCAGAAATCCATGAAAAATTCTAGATCGCGAACTAGCATTAAGACAAGTTTTTAGAATATTAAGCCCTTGTGTATATTTCTAAAACTCGAAATAGTTCCAGATATTTTTGTTTCGATTATGCTCAAGAGATGACTCTATATTCATATGACATTCTTTTTGTAATTATTTATATACTATTATTATTATTGTATTGGATTTTTGTAAGAACCTTAAAAATACATTGACATAAAGGTAGTACCGACTTGTCCCATACTTATAATTTTTTCTGATGGAATGATTTTTTATTTATTCATATTTAGTCGTTTCATGAATTTTTCCCTACCTTCAGGTAATTAGGGTACGCAATAAGAAAAATAGATCCCAATTTAAAATTGTGTTATATTTTTTATCTTAATGACTGAAAATTTCCGTTTAGTCTTAACTATTATTTTTTAACTTTATGTTTTGAACGAACAAATTCTATAAGCAAAATATGTATCCCTACTTCGAGGATATTTATTATAAATAAATTTATTTGGTGTTTGGCTATCTCATGGACAATCATGCCATCTCCTATTTTTATATTACTCTAAACTAAACAGTTTTCAATTGATAAGATATAACGGGATATAAAGATTTTCATAGTTTTTTTGTATAAAACTGTTACTGGAATAATGCTGTTGTATGTATACAATTTTTAACAGACTGAGTCACCGATCAAATTACATATATATTATATTTTGGGCTGAAATTTTTATCTCGTCCGAATTATTCATTTCTAATGCAGTTTATATGTATACAAGAAATTTTGTCAGCTAAATTATTTTTTTCAAAGGACATGATTATCTTTTTTTCAATGTCCACCTAGTCCGATTATTCAGAGTGCTGTGGTAGTAATGAAAGTATATAATATTGTTGGCATTGAACTTCAACCTAAGTTATTTCAGAAAGAAAAATATAACAATTGGAAACCCTTAATTTCAATTACCGTCAAACAGGGTCCACTTTAATACCTAAAACCTGTATATAAATGTTAATGAAGTCAAAGGGCTCATTTATACTTCAAAAGCAATCGTCGCTCGACTGACGCACGACGGGTCGTCAGACGTCGCGCGAAAATCGCTGGGTGTTTATACTTGTGGTAGTTTGTTATACTTTTAATCCAGCGACATCGTGCGATAGGTATTAATGAGTATTAATGAGCCCTTATAACAACAGTTTCTAGTGCGCAATTTTTTTATCATGTTTTCATTGATGGGGGAGCAGTGTCCTTTAATACCGGATATATTTTAAAATTCAAACTTATTTTAGAGATTGCCCAAATGTATAAATGGCGGCTTTCCAATTGTTTCTTTGATTTATACGTATTTCAAGACGTATACTCTCATCTACATCATTGCGCGCAAGACAGGATATGCTTGCCCCTCTTGAGCACCCAATCCTACTCCTGTTTTCTAAAGGAGTTCATGGATCCCAAGCCTTTGTACCTTTTGTTTTCGTTATGTCTTTTAATTACTTTTCATAGTTGTCTTGTCTCTTTGAACTTCGCACCTTTGATCTCTCACATGGGTTTTCTACACTGGACTTGGAACAAGGAACAATCAAAATCGGCAAAGCTTAATGTTTTTGTATAAATAAATAAAAAAGTCCATTCCCTGATCGCTAACAAAGTAAGTTTTAACTGACAAGATTTAAAGTAACACTTTGATAACATCTCAAAAGAATTCGATCGGACAGATTTTCGAACTTGTCCGAAAGAATGCCTTTAAGTCTACATAATTACAAAAACAAATCCATACAGCAACAATATCATATATGTTATATATATGCTATATAATACAAAGGAGTGGGTTCGGTTAGCCCTATATTTTGTCCATATTCTAGATTTTATTACACAACACTGAGTTATTCCTAAAATGCTATTCAATAACCGTATTTTAAGAACTTTTTATTATGAACAATCACGCAACATCTCCTATTTTTATATAACTTATTGTAATTTATTAACCAGTAGGGTAAAATACGTAAAATTTGCCTTATTTATACGAGCTGAATGAATGCATTACAACAGGG
>JAULBM010008913.1:0-11745 GCA_032357055.1 Geukensia granosissima
ACACTTACCCAAAGGGTCTTTTGTTCACCTTTCACATTTCAATGTGCTGCGGTCGAATCATGCTGCGCTTGCGAAGCACCTCTGTTTTTAATTTAATTTCTGTATATTGTGCAGCGTGGGTAAAACTGGAATCTTCAATCGGGTGTTGCCGATGGCTTTGTGCGGCTATCTGTGAATTATGTGTGCCTGTTTGCCTTTAAACACTCACAATTCAATAAAAAATACATAATAAAAGTTTCGAATTAATTATCCTTCCTTATTTCTGAAATTATACTTAAAAAATCATGACGATGTACAAATCCTGGTAACAGGTTCGTGAGTGCCTATTTGCCTTTCGATACAATTTTTGGTTGGGAAATTGACTGTTGGAACTGATTTCGTTTTAACACTCAGAAATCAATAAAGAATGCTGAATAAAAGTTTTAAAATAATTATTTTTTTCCATTTTGAGAATTTAGGACATATACCGATGATTAGTTGTAATCTTGCAATCATTGAAATCGCACTAAGACCGCGTGATTTCACTAGATTTCAAAGATTTGCCAATATCTTGTATTTTATGTCTCTGGTTAAAGTGAAGGAAACTTTGAATATATACTTGACTTAACATATCCCCAAATACCTTAACAGTTATATAACATATCCCTAAATACCTTAACAGTTATATAACATATCCCTAAATACCTTAACAGTTATATAGCATAACCCTAAATACCTTAACAGTTATATAACATATTCCCAAATACCTTAACAGTTATATAACACTGTTAAAAATATCTATGAAATGAAATGGAATTGTTATTTTGGTAACAAATTTGATAGATTACTACTCTTTGTCAAAATTTGTTGGAACGGGTAAAATGATAAATGAAGAAAAACTGTCTGCCGTATTCTTATAAAAAAAGTGTTTATTTTGTAGATTTTGTCAATAATGTGTAAAATTAAGTAATCTATGATTAGATAACAGGTAAAATGATTCCACGAGCACCTGAATGGAAATTTAAAATTAATCATTCTTATTTGAATCGTTAGGGAACGTCCGAACTAACAAAATGTGCTCGATTTTTTACATTACTTTTTCAAGGTCAAACTTTAAGACATCCCGCTGAAAACGAAGAGTTCGACCCTCAACGTAAATTCTCCGTCCATAAATTCAGGGGCCGATTTGCATATTATTTCAAAGGTTATTTATGGTGTGAAACATCAACCGTTAACTGTGGAATAATTCTTTCTTTTGATTAAAAATAAAAACAAAGACAAATAATTTAATATAGCTCGAAAATCACATTCCCCAAATGCCTGACATAGATCATAATTTTGCCACTACACAATCAAATCAATTAGGCTGGAAAATTAAACATAATTTTGCATACAGAAAATTGACATTGTTCAAAAGTTGTAGCTCATTTTTGCAAAATCAGGGGGGACCAAATTTTCAAATTTCAAAAATGCAAGGGAAATTAATTATTTATTCCATTATAGCTAATTTCCGATAAAAGATAATGGGAATTTTAATTATTCATTTAAAAAGATTTATTTCAATATCCCTAGTTTTTGGAGGCAGAAAAAGATAATTATCATATTTCCGTATTTGCTTTTTAGCTTAATATAGGAAGTTATAGGGTTGAAGACATATTGAGTAAAATATTTAATTTGAACAAAAACAATAAAGTTCAACAAATAACAATTAGTTTTAAGGATTGTAATGTGAACGATGACCTTAAACAGTAATGAGATTATTTTGAAAATCAACTCTTTTCAACATTTTCTTTTCTAATTTTTCACAAAAGTACAAAATCTTTACATGTTAGAATCAATTCAATACTTTAAGTCCCCAGTCATTTGTGCAACCTACTATAAATTATGACATCAGGAGAATATAAGAAAATCGAGGAGACACGTTGTTTTGTTTAATGTCACGTGGTACTTGCACTACCAGTCATATTTGCCACTATATCTTCAATTTTTATATACCACCACCCCTAATTATAAGCACAAATCTTGCATAGGACCCAAACCACTAAACTGAAAATGAAAACGCACCGTGTTCCAATTTTCATTGGAATTCAATTTTAGCCTTTTCATCCATTGCTAGTAATACCTCAGCCCTGATCACCTTAGATAGAAGCGTCTATCTAATTGATTTTAATAAAGGAATGGCATTCAGTAGTGGTTAAAATTGATCAGTTTATAAAATTCTTTCCGGAACTGGAGATTGAGAACAATAGCTCCATCCCAGATCTAACTCACAAAAAGCGGCAGTGTTGCAGCAACACCCAGATGGAATATATGGACGAAAGGACCAGCGTGTTTAAAAACTGTGGGAACGGAAGAGATATACCAACGCTTCGAAAATAACCGTACCGAAGAACCTAAGTCCTTTGGCGACTATCAAAAAGAAAAAGGGCCAATTTTGTAAAAGCAACCATAGAAAATGTGGGCTCTGCTGAAGACATAGCAAAGAACCACGCCAGCAGAAGGAGGGGGAAATTCTAATTGGAGGGGAGATCGTGGTATAAACCACCATGAAAGAACTTCGAGAAGTCGCAAAAAGGAGGGTTTAAAAGAATATAGTAGAAATACCAAGGCAAAATTGGAAAGTGTATTTGAGGCCAAAACTGGCCACAAAAAAGTTTTCACAAATAAAGAGCGGAAGACATTGTCAAAAGTCGTGGCATACCAACAATTCCCGACTTAGGAGAGCCGCCCTGACCGAGTTGGTTAAACGAAATTCCATAAATGCTCCAGTGAAAGAAGAAATTAAAATAATCGACAGGCGTGAGGCATTAAGGGGGCGAGAGTTTGGTACAGGCACCATCGAACCTCTCCTGCATTACGATTTGGAAACGTTTCGGGTAAATCGCGGTATAATTTCCACTAAAATCGGACATACTATCAACCAGAAAAAAAGATTTGAATGTACACAAGAGCTGAAAAAAGTTGGTAAAAACAAACCCTGCACATGAGGAGAACACTTACGTATATCCCTTCTGTAAATCAGCCGTGGTAACAATTACACAATTATCAGACCTCGATTCCGAGATTTCGGTCATGAGAGAGAAGGTATAGGATAATCTTGCCAAGTATATGCGAGACGGTAGTGGATGGACATTTGCGAAGGTCGAACAGCTAGAAATCAACTTGAACAAATTCAAACCACTCCCTGGCAGTTCCTTTATACCAACCCCAGGGGCACTCTCAAGGACGAAAGCAATAGTAAATGTTGGAAAGGAGATAATAAATGCTTTCAATGACGCTGCTGGCAGCTTTGCATGAAAATGCGCTGGATAAAAATCGTGTCTACGGACTGAACCAATACAAGAAGTGGGAAAACGAGCTGAACATCGATGGGATAGAGTTCCCATTATCGCTTTGGGCAATCAACCAACTTAGCGACAAAACGCAAACCTAAGTATTAAGATTTTTGGATTCGATGGGATGAAGACAGATGAAGATGGAAAAGTGGATCTCCAAATATACCCCCTGAGAATATCCAAGAATACCAACACAAAGATCTCCTGTTTTTTGCCCAGGGATAACAGCATCACTGCTGGATTAGGTGCCTACCGCGACTCTTCAGCACCAAAAAAAAATCACAAAGTACGGAAATTTTCTTCTGTCGTATATGTTTGTGTTACTTTTCCAGTCAGGATATTTTGGATGACCATATGGAGTATTGCAGTCAGCAGAAGAAAGCTGTGGAAATCGAGATGCCAGAAGGAGGAACTTTCATCAGCTTTCAGAAACAACCAACGCCAGATGAGACTGCCGTTCATGATCTATGCAGATTTTGAATGCTTTACGTAAAAGATGGACACTTGCGCCCAATCCCTCCAAAACTTACACGAAATCTTATCAGCTGCACAAGGCATCTTGATTCCGCTACCGTAAAAATATGTCCACGGTGACAACAAAGATTCAGTCGTTCACTGTTGAGAAGATTCGGTTAAGCATTCGAAATTCGTAGAATGTATGTGAAGGAAATCGAGAAAATCGCTAAAATCTATGACAAGAAGACTGAAAAGGAAATGACTGTCGTGGATAATGAGAGTTTTGTGGCAAGCACACTTTGTCACATTTTTGGAAACAGTTTGGGTGAAGATGAAGTTCGGGAATATATAGAGGTGCAGCACACAATGAGTGTAATTTAGCGATCCCGCGGCCCAAATTTGTTCATAATTTGAGTGGGTACGAAGAGAATTAGGATTCCAATGGGGAAAAAAGATATATCAGCTTCTTCAAGATATTTGGAAAACTCTAGATGAGATTCATCATTTCCTACTCACCTATCTCGAAACCTTGACGACGAATCTACCAAAGGCAACGCAGAAGACGGAACTGATGCTTAGGAAGGGGGTATATTCCATATATTATATAGATTTCCCCACCATGCTTGCGGAAAAGCAGCTACCGCCCAAAAATGAATTTTTCAACAAACTCAGCGGTAAACATATTTCTGACTAAGACTACGAACATGCACAGCTAGTGTTCATGAAATTCGAAGGTCAAAATTAGCAAGATTGTCACAATCTTTACTTGGAGAGAGATGTGGCCTTGCAGGACAATTTTTAGAGGATTTTAGGAATAATTGTATAAAAACTCACCAGCTCGATCCTGCACACTATTTCATATCACCATAGATATCCTACGATGCTATGCTTAATTATAACAAGATTCGGCTCGAACTTCTCTCCGATTCGGATATGCTGCTCATATTTCAACATGCAACTAGGGGATGTTTGTTCATGATTTCTCATTGATTCGGGAAAGCTAATAATCCATAAATTAGCAATTACGATCCATCACAGCCAACCAAGTTTCTGACTTACCTGGACGCGAATAATCTATAAGGATGGGCAATGACACATGCAGACCTTCTCACGGAAGGCTTTGAATTGGTAGATCCGGAAGAGATCGATGATTGATTGATTGAATTGAATGGTGGTTAACGTCCAGTGGCAAATATTTCATGCTTATTCAGGACGAAAGCATGTTAATGATGAGTGATGATGAATGAACCCTGCTTTGTACTAAACTGACACGTTGAGCCGGATTTTTAACGTGCTGGCTCACGAAAGCAACAGTCCGCAGGAAGACATGGCACCCTACCCAGACACATTATTCTGACTCTGTGCCGACCAGGCTTAGCTCTTACTCCTTAATGCTGCGTGCATAGCGGAGAAGCAGCAAAAACCAATTTTTATGTCTTTGGTTTGACCCGGCCGGGGATCGAACCCACGACCTTCCGCACTCGAGGCGATCACGCTAACCATTACACTACCGAGGCGGTCGAAGAGATCGGTGAGATTTTGGAGTATCCAGAAGATTATAAAAATGTAGTGTTAGTAGAAACTGACCTAGAATATTTCCAACCTTGTAAGATAAACGACTACCCTCTCGGCACGGAAAATGTGGAAATCGATGAAGTTCGTAAACTGGTACCTCATCGGTACAAACGTAAAAAATATACCCCCGCATCTTCAGAACCTACAAAACTATCACATGGAATGATTTTGAATAAAATTCACCGTATTCATCAAATTTGAACAATCTCTATGGATCAAATGATATATCGACCGGAATACCGAACGCAGAGCCCAAGCCTTATCTGACGCCGAAAAAATTTCTCAAACTCATGACCATGGAGAATATCAGAAAGAGGGTAGATGTTCAGCTGGTAACCACTGCAAAAGAAGCCATCAAAACTTGTGGCCAAGCCAAACTTTGATCGCCGTGTCGTATTTACCTAGAATCTTGCAGTCGTTCACATGAAAAAGACCAATCTGAAGTCCGACAACCCAGTCTACCTGGGGGCATGCGTCCTAGATATTTCAAACAAGGAAGCTTACGCTCGGATGTTTTACCGATACCGATAGCTAGGCTTACGAAATCCAAACCGAAGAGTTTAACAAGGATATTACCCCACACGTCCGGGAAAAAATTATACTTCGAACTATCCAGTAGACCACCCTTCCGGAATACCGACCAGCGTCAACAAGAAAATTATTGGAATGTTTAAGGACGAATTTGGTGGAAAATGTATGACTGAATATTACCTTTTACCATTACAAGCGATGCCTAGATACTCAGCCGGAAATATAACAGTCGATGAATAATTTCCGAAGTTACCGCCATCAAATCTACACCCAGGAAATTAACAAAGAAACTCTCTATGTAAAAAGTACCAAGCGCAACATTCTCCAAGACGGAATTTCCACCCTTGCCAAAGGATATTACCGAATTGAAATGAAATTTTGAAGGATATCCATTATCAGCAGCTATAAATAAAGTATGGGTAAAACGCAGAAAAGAATGAAATACCTCGAAAGATAAGCAAAAGCCATCGAACGTAAAAGACAAAAATGGTCGGACGCAGAAAAGAGAAGATTGATATTCGAAATGAAACGTATCGAAGCTCAGAAAAGGCTTTGCTAGAATTCACCTTAGGTGCTTTACCTTCCGGTCAGACAGAAATAATTGCAGCAAGGTTTAACACAGGAAGGTGTAGTGTTTCACGCTCGTAGAATGTTCTTAGATAAATGACAAGAATACGGGTGCACAATTTAGTTCTTCCCAATATCTTCCCAATAAACCTCTGTCAAACAGAGAGCTGGAAAGAGCTGTCACAAATCTGAAAAATTCTAACTTCTGGGGAGTGTTTATGCGAGATTTCCTGCCTTCTACCTCAAGCTTCGGCGAATGTGTAATCTTAAATTTTGACGATAACAATGGCCCAGGCACCCATTGGACGTGTTAACACAAGCGTGGCACTGCAATATTTTACTTTGACTCTTATGGATTGCCACCTAAAAGAGATGGTTGATTACATGCGGCCGGAAAGTCGATTAAGCAGCGTGGAACGATGGTGTGCAGACACTTTTGTCTGTTGGTGCTGCAATTGTTATCAGATAGCTGGTCGTTTGAATAAGTGGTCTTCTCTCTATAAATAAAGAATGGCCGACAAATTTGGGAGCTCATCAAGGGAGTGGCATTCGGCCTTCGAGCCTGCAGACTATTTGGAAATGAACCGAAATAGGATCTTTAACCTCGACGACCGAATTATCCTTGCGATGCAGGGCTAAACAATACCTCTCAAAGCAGCTCAGAAGGAATGATCTGACGGATACGATGAAGGTGGTCGTCCAGGGTACGGAAAGAGATCTTCAGGCACTGAGGGACGAGATGGGTCGGGTGAAGTTGCAGCTGAAGAAAGTGGATGGTCTCGAGAAGGCATTCAAGAAATTCTACATGACAAAAGTAGGCCAGACAGAGTTCGTTTCGACAAACGGTGGTAAATGTTGATCTAGACACGCAAAAGCACTACCAAAAGATCAAGGAAAGCATCGATGCGCTGAGAACGTATGTTCAGTTGAAGCATACGAGTGGTATATCTCGAAGGTGACTTTGAATCCCACACCGATGCCGTAAAAAATCGTGAGTAATGCTCCTTCCTTCTGGCAAGCTTTCCAGTCCTCATGTCAGGACAAGAAGACTTTTTCTGGGAGAACTATTGAATGTCTGAAGCTTTAATACAAGAGTTGAAGATGTTAGGGTAGCTTTTCCATTTGACAAACATCTCTCGGATGCCATCTCGGGTTCGCCTCCTCAAGACCTTTTCGATTCGGTTGATGTCTTGGCCTGTCGTTTGAAGTTTGGGCTCATAGACGGATCCCTGAATTTCCTCCTCATTAAAATCCTTGAGGCGATAAGTGGGCGGCTGGGTGGCAAGAACCTCGAAAACATATCAACACACCGAATAGCGGCTGCTGCATTGGAGGAAGATCTCCGTACAAGTTCCAGTAGACTTTTCCTCATGCTCTTTTTGACTGGCTGCGATGGGGGTAATCTTGGTGGAACTATGTTTGCTGAAATTGCACTAGCGAACCAACTTGGTCAAAAAAAGTAGTTAGGCACGGATGGAGTCGACAGAAAAATACTTTAACCTTTTTTTCCTCTTCATTCTGCGGTTCCAGCGCTACACCACACTCGATTTGTCTTTGTTTTTGGTCAAGTAGAGTTCAACAACACGCTCCCAAAGGAGCTCTTTGATTTCTTTGTTATAGAACTCGGAACTCTTGCAATTGTCCGTCCACAATTTTTCGGGAACGCGTGACTTGAACACTTCTTAAAAGGCATCTCGCACCGTAGCCATTTTTTATCTTTGAGTGGTAGCAACCAGCCAAACTTGAAAAAAATATCGATGATGCGTAGAAGAAATTTTTATCACTTGTTTCCCGGGATAAGGCACTCATGTCCAACAGATCGGCTCCCTAGGTTTTGTCAACACAACCTACGATCACTCGCCTTCGTTCAAATTTATAGCCCACGGGTTTGTGTAATTCCTCGGAACGTTGATCCAACCAACGAACTTTTAAATACATCCAATCCAAATCGAACTTTGGTGCCGATCAGGGTTCTAACGATGCTGAGGTCGACTCGTTCGCGCATAGTTGCATCGAGCGAGGCTAGCATGGCTTCGCCGCAGATGGAATTTCGTGCAGCTGTATCCTTATGCCTAGCATTACAGAGGTCGTAATGATAGGCTACCTGATCGATTCTGTTGATGGGTTTCGACCAGGATTTTGGGTTGCCATCCGTGAGTAAGTGCTGGAGTAATTTGGCGCCAGGACCTGTTAAGATATATACTGGAAGATGCATTTCGACTGGTTAACTATTGATGATCTTGTTCATTATATCGGTCACGGTGGTACTTACAAACTAGGCTTTTCTAGCTTCTCCACACGGCACAAAGTCCACCCCGTCGTCGTCGAACGTTGGAAAATGTTCTCTGTCTCTGTGTTCTTCTTACTGCGAAAATATAACATTGTAGATTTATTCAAATAAATGGACGTCAAAGACATTTCTTACAACGAGTCCGCAGCACACAGGTGCACCCACTACCTACTACCTCAGCGATCGATGAGAGGATTGATCATCGGTAAATCAGACTGCGGCAAGACAACGCTTCTGAACAATCTTCTCCTGCGCGATAGATGGCTGGATAACGATCGTGTGAACGTATCGGAAAATCGCTTCACCAACCAATGTACCAACCCATGCAGCGGGCGCTGGAGAAGGGCTTTTCAAAGGAGGAAATTCGCGAATTTCTCTTTTTCTTTTTACCTGTATTAAATCTACTTAAAACTGCCTCGACAATCAATCCATGAGAATGATAACTTTATCTGCCTTTTACAGCAAGATACTAAAAATCTCGTCCATATCCGACGATAATAATCTTATTATGAGCTATGAGATAAAGACTGGATCAGTTAGAAGATTTCCTTTTGTAATTGGAGTATAAAAATATCTGGACAAAGGGGAACCCCAGACCTGAAAATGCAAGTTCAAGAGGGATCCGGTCGATATGAGAAGTATATGTAGGAAGTATGGTCGCTTGAACCTTCGCCTGTTCTGTCATGGTGGTGGTTATTTCAAAGCATGGATCTTCGGCCGTCAGTAAGGATCTGTAGAGCGTCCCCACAAACTTAATGCTCCGCCAATGCAATCCGTGGCTACCATTGCACACACCAATGTCATTCTGGTGAAAAAGAATGTGTCATGCATTTAAATCTTTCGAAGATAAGAGACCTGTCTAAGCTCCGTGATACATTAATGTACAATCTAACCTTAAGGGGGGTTAGATTCAAAGCTAATGAACACTCGTGTTGTCGACTTTGGTGGTGGCAACGCCTGGGTCGTTTAAATGTTTCATAAGCTGCCCTGATATCTTGTAACTAATGATCTTGAAGAGATACCCGGTACATGATTACGTTGTGTACGAGACACATAACGCTGTGTTACAAAGATTCATCCGCCGACGCCGAAGTCGACATACTAGATTTGCAGCACGTCATGGGAACATTATCGCCACGTCCGCAAACAATGGTTCGTTTTCATTCACCATACTCTTGACATTTGCCTGAGAGATATTTTCGACTTTGCAAACGACAAAAAAAAATCGTATGGATTCAATCATGAATTGTCACTGGTACGTGACTCCGACGCCAATGCCATCCTAAGAGCCACTGCTGTCAACGACGTGGCCAAAATCGACCTGAGTAAGATCTCTTGGGTTGTTCATCACGTCTTTCCTTCCGATGATTAGAACATCCAGAGCAAAAGTGAGACCAATTGTGGTTTTCGAAAGTGACAGTTTGATTCTAAAGGTATTTTAAAATCCTCACAGTTCCATTGGCGTCTGTCTGCCAAGAAAGTTCCGGAAAACTACCTCAACATGTGACGTCTCATCAGCACCTGCAACATTAAGCCCTCTGTTTCGACGATTTATATCCACTATTTATCATTGATATGAGTCACCAGTCTGAGCGTTCTCCGACAGAATCCGGTGGTCAGACGATGAACGTCGTGTTCTAGCTTAAATAAATGGATAGTGAACTTTAAAGGCGAATCGCCTTTAACACAGGCACAAATCAGAGGTTTTCGTTCATAGTATCCGGGAACAATAGTCAAATTCTTACCGGGTTCAATCCACTTTTGCAATTAAAAGATTGAAAGGATTATGAGATGGCATTGGTAAATCTGGAGACCGTCTATTCCTTCTTCATCATTCATGCAGGCAGCATTTCCTTCCGCTACTCCTACGAAGATTGTGCCAACTGGTTTTCCATCATACTGAGCACAGGTTCATATGGCATCGAATACTATGAGATCCAGTGGCAACTACGGTTGAACAACCACAAAGTCAAGATCATTTTCGATGTTAATCGCGCGACCTTAATAACAACACTGACACTCGACAGGAGCTACGAATTAGATTTCAACTTGCAAATAGCATCAGCACCGTATTGTGATTCTAGCGACAAATTTACAACTTCGAAAAGACCACAGACGGTAACGGAAGGGGAAAACATTGTGATTATCATCAGCATGAATAGCATCCTGGTTTACAGCGATATCATCCATGTGAGCTATGCGAATGGAACCCAACAATCCACCATCTACAATTTATTTCCCGACGACGATCCTGCTTTGAAGATCTTTCAAACCACGAAGATCTTATCGGTGCCCCTGACAACCGTCAATCGCATGTGCACTTATCTAGCCGATCAGGTTGGTACCCCCACCAGCTCCGCGCGAATATCCGTTCTATCTTCGAGAAGTATAAATAAGTGACTTATCAAGTGTATGATTTGAATCTGACGAAATGTCAAGTTGATAAACTACAACGAGCTACTAAGAGAGGTTGTTCGCTCACCATTCGTTTGACCCTCTCAAAAATGAGAGGAGATCATAAGATTTATACCATCAGTCTATTCATAAAAGTGTGGATTCTTTTTCATGAAGTTACGTCGAGGAAAGCCTCGGGACAAACTATAATCCTATTAAATAATAGTTTACTTAGTGAACTTAGTGAATAAGTGAACACAATTCGTTTCAGTTAGGTTTAATACAAAATAAATAGATACAAGTAGGCGCAGATCCTTCAGCTCTGAGAAATAAGATTTGAAGTTGCATACTTAAACGTCAAATTGGAATTCCACCGTTTATAGTTCTTCCTGGTTTTATGGCGCGCCGGGTGCGCCCCCTCTGAATTCCCGATTTTCGTTACTCATGATGCACCCGTAATTTGTATGTTTTTGTAAGAGTTGTCTCCCTTGTGGGAAGATATCTTAAGGTCTCACTATACAGTTTACCTGGAATGGCCCCTGGACACAATAGTTCCTTCAAAACATAACAAATGCTCTGGCAGGGTGTTATGTTTTTAAAAGATAGTTATGTACCTGT
>JAULBM010008924.1:0-11745 GCA_032357055.1 Geukensia granosissima
TGAGAAACCCTTGGCTCAGTAGTTTTCTAGTCAGCTGCAACCCTCTATCAATAAAATCCTGATAGGAAGCACAAGCCAGATAACATTATACCGTTTTATAAAAACAAAGGCAACACCTTACACCCAAAAAATTATCGCCCTATTACTATCCTGAGCTGTTTTTGGCAAATTGTTGACGTCCGTTGTTTTAAAGAGATTAAATGTCTACTCTGAACACGTTTCTCTTTTGAGCGAAAACCAGAGTTGTTTTAGGAAAGGCTACTCGGCCGTTGATAATATGTTTGTATTCTATTCTTTTTTCGAACTTTTGAGACTTAAAAATAAAAAACTGTATGTAAAATTTGTAGATTTTGAAAAAGCTTTTGACACAGTTTGGCGTGAAGGATTATGGTGCAAGATGTTGATGAGTAAAGTAAATGGAAAAATGTATAATGCAATTCATAGTATGTACCAAAATATCAAATCCAGAAATGTTTTCAATAATAATGTATCAAACTTTTTTTACTGTAATAACGGCGTTCGCCAAGGAGAAAATCTTTCTCCTCTCCTCTTTTCGCTTGACTTGAATGGTTAAGAATCGTTCCTAAATAATAAAAATGCAATTGGCCTTAGTTCACTGTCAGATGAACTTGAGAAGGAACTAGATATATATATATATATATATATGAAACTTTTTGTTCTATTGTATGCAGACGATACTGTAATATTAGCTGCGTCAAAAGATGATTTGCAAAAACCAGCTGAATTTCTTTGGCAAATTTTGTCAGAGATGGAAACTCAAAGTTAACATTGAAATATCTAAAGTTTTAGTATTTTCAAATGGACGATTACCGAAAAAAGTTAAATTCACATTCAGTGGCACAGAGTTGGAAATTGTCTCTAACTTCACACATCTTGGAATAGTTTTTTTTCGAAATCCGGATCATTCAAAATAGCAAAAAGAGAACTTGTGAATAAAGCTATGTATGAAGTTTTAAAAAAGGTAGATTACACAACTTATCAATAAAATGTCTGTTAGATCTCTTCGATAAAACTGTTAAGCCAGTTCTATTGTATGGATGTGAAACTTGGGGATTTGGTAAAAACGACGTTATCGAAAGAGTCCATTTAAAATTTGCAAAATACTTTTACGTTTAAAGGCGTCAACACCAAATTTTATGATATACTGAAAATTGGGCAGATATCCACTTGAAGTTGATATAAAGGTTAGAATGATTTCATTTTGGTGTAAACTTATTTCAGGGAAACAGTCTAAAATCTCGTCGCTGTTATATAGGCTTTTTCTATATCAAAAACTTTCAAAACGAAGACTGCTTTTCATGGATAAATCACATCCGCACAATTTTGAACGATTGTGGAATGTCTTATGTATGGACTATGCAAGACTGTATTTCCGAGGATTGGCTACGGGTTGTCATTAAAAACAATTTTATTGATCAATTCAAACAAACATGGAACTCATCGGTCGAAAATTCACCAAAGGGAGATAATAATGAATTGTTTAATGTGGGATTAAACTTTGAATGATACTTGGAAGTCTTAGATGATAAGGATAAATAATTCACTTTATGCAAATTCAGAACCACCAATCATAAATTGCCTATAGAAGTTGGGAGATGGTGTAAAATTAACAGAGATCTTAGGGTTTGTCATGTATGCCATGGGAGGGGACTGGGTGATGAGTTCCATTATTTATTTGAATGTTCCAGTTTTGTAAATGAAAGAAGAATTTATATAGACAGTTTATATAGAAATAGACCTAATGTTGTAAAATATTCAAATCTTATGTCTTCGGAAAATATATCCGTTTTAAGTAAACTGTTTAAGTTAAGCAGAATTGTAAATAAGCGTGTTTGTCCTCTAAGTTGAACCACCTTTATCTTCCTTTTATGTGTAATTATGTTATATGTACAAAAAATCTCTTTACCTTTGTAAATTGGTTATGAGAAATAAAGATATATATATGATGATATGGTAACCTGTTATACCCACTATAATTATTTATTCTTAATTAAAATTTATACCAATGAAGACCGTGTCAATAAAGTTTCATGCCATGTTTGGGTATTTACAGTGCCGAAATAAATCAATGATACTTGAATTTGCAAAGATTTGCCACAATATTTAAAAATTAAAAGGTATTGGGTAGGTGTCTGAGAAACAATACTTCATCCATGAAGAAAACAGATAAAATTTACAAATCTAGGGTGCAAAAACTTTTTTATGTTTGGTATTACAATAATCTAAAAGGATTTGAAATTGTAATTTTGAAAAAATACGAGATCGCAAAATTTTCAAAAAAAGAAAAAAAAACAGTACATCCTCTAGCATAATGTCAGTGGATTAAAACATAATCTGACAAAAATCTATGGTCATAGATCTGGGTATGATGTCAAAGAACACAGATCAAAAGTCTGGCGCAAAAATCGATGGACATAGACTTGAGTATGGTGATTTGGTTATGACGTAATGACTAGACACGGATTTGAGGAGAGGACACGGATCTGTGAATGTACACGGATCTGGGCCCGTATTAATAAAACTACTTAAGTTAAGATTTTGCTAAGGAAACACTTAAGTTAAGGAAACTCCGCCCATTTTACTTAAGTGGTATTCATAAAACTTCTTGACTTAAATATTTCCTAAGGAAAATCTTAGATTAAGGAAACTCCGCCCACATTACTTAAGTGGTATTCATAAAGCAACTTAAACTTAAATTTCACTTAAGATTCTCCTTAACTTTAAGGTAGCTAGGTGCCTACCTTAAGTTAGATAAAGTTTATTTATTTTAAGTAAAATATTGTCTAAAAGTAAAAATATGTTCGAACTGCACGCAATACATTTAATATCAGTGCAAACGCATAAAATTTCGAAAACTAGGCAATTATTTTTGCTCTCTTTGTTGATCACCCCAAAAAAATGACCATGGATCAAAATAGTGATTTCCGCGATCGAGCGATTCTACCATCATTATCTTAACACCTAAATTTTGATTGTCATTCGTTTTAACTTTAGGCGCAAATTAAAAAACCCAAAATCTTATTTCTATACCCCCCGGACTGATTTCTAATGCTCCATATTATTTGTGTGCTTAAACTGATTAAAATTAACAAGATATACTTGTCGTCAAATTTATTTTGATAGCAATTTATGCCATACCGAGTCAACAATCAACCCATTCCACTCGTTCAACTTATATCTATAAGGCTCAGCACGTTAACGAAACCAAGATATAATTGATAATAGTTCGCCCGTTAGTTAAGCAGTATTAACATCTCAAAAACAGAATAGGGGGAAAATCGGCTGCTCTGTTTGAGTACTTTTCGGCTATTTGTACATGCAACATTTCCCGCCCCTATCCAAACCGTCCCAATTTTGCATCTTTTTGCAACTAAATTCTTTGACCTTACAACTGTCACGCCCTTTATAATCATTTTTCTCATCATGAACTACCGTAGGTTAAGCAACAATCAATCTTAAGTTACCGTGCATATTTTCCGTTTAAAACAAAGAAATTAAAAGGAAATTAGTTCTCATGGATCGGCCATTTTTAGAGATTGTACAGGGTTTTTTGTCAGATTTTGTTAATAACAAGACATACTATTGGCGAGGCAGTTTTTTTTCTTCAAAATATCGCATATAATTAGATTTTAATCAAACTATTGTCCAGATTATAAGTTGGATTTAAGAGCTTTTACGTACTGGCACACTGTAGTCGAAAATTGTACTGTTACCTACTTTGTTGGAAATTCTACAGTGGCCCATGGTTAAAGATCACAAATGCGTTTCTCGTAAGTATTGTTTTTTTTATCTTTTGGTGAATGAATAGTCCATAACACATGTCGACTAAAATAGTCAGTTGTCCAATTAAATAATTATGCTTAATAAAGTGTATTTTATCTATCTGAGATTTTGCACGAGAAATTCTTACAGTGCAATAGCGATATAGATCATCGTTCCAGTTCAGTTAGTTTGTTAACTAAGCAAACAAAGCTTTTGTGAACTTTATTAAAAGAATATTGCAAAATCAACTGTTGTTGTTAGAATTACATGACTTATATATTATTCACTGGTATAGCTGCGAGGAGTTCCGTATTGAAAAATACTTACGTATTCCTTAGTTAAGGGAGAACTTAAGATGCTTTATGAATACCACTAAGATTTTATCCTTAACTAAGGAAATCCTTTGGAAAATCTTAGTCAAATGAACACTAAAGTTAAGATTGTTTATGGATACGGGCCCTGCTTATTCGACATCTTGTTTGTTTTTCTCTTGTCTAATAGTTGTGTTTCACGCAGTCATGAGTATTGATATGATTTCGATTCTACTAATAACGGATTCTTAAAATTTCTTGTATTTCGTTCCTATAACCCCAATCTAATTTGCTGCATTCTTCTTTATAGCCATTACTAGTTAACATATTTAATGTTTTGTTACATGCTCATTTTTGATAAACGTATACTTTGGGGTAATATAGAGCTTCCACAAGCGAACCTTTGTTGAAGGCCTTGTTGAGAACTCTAGAATTGTAAATTCTCACTGTTTTTGTCGTGGCTGCAGACTCCGGCATTTAACCCCGTATCCTGTCATTTTCATACTGTTGGATATCTAGGCTTATGCTAAGATGGATCTTACTTATTGAAGAAATACATTTCTTTAATATTAGATTCATTTTCAACTTTCTCAACACGTTGGAGACATTTTCTATATAAAAAAACGTTGGTTAAATTGTATGTATTTATTTCCCGCCAAATCTTGTCGGAAAGTTTTCATCGGCATTCACCATTGAATGACTCTCTAAGCTGTTTCTTGAAAATAACAAGATTTCTCAACTCATAATCGTTAGTTTATCAAGTCTCGCGATTAAAATTTTAAATTTTAGCGATCTCTCATTGAGAAGGTTTTGTGATCCACTGGCTTCATTTACAGAATCCATATATATATATTATATGATATAACTTTTTGCTTCAAAACGAACTGTCTGTTTTTAACATACTGATACAAATTCCATGGTTATGCGCACAAATACATAATTACTTCATGCATTTTGTTTTATATTATACTCGATCTAGACTTATATTCCTAGATTTGTGAACACCTACTTCCAGATATCAGAACGAAAACTTAGTTAGATTTCTTTAACGTGATGTTTTGTAATTTTATAATTTTTTGCTTTATATATTATTTTCACACAGCTACGATACGAAATCGTTTTACAAAAACATTTAAAATTATAGTTTTTTTTAACGCAAACGTATGTAAAGTATCTTGTACAGCGGTATATATGATACACGTATAACATGTATACTGGTGGAAAGAATAAAATCGTCACTTCTAAAAAAAATATCCATCGACTTTATGACCAAGTCTTCGTTCCTTGTATTTCACTTTGTAGATGACCTGCCTGTTGGATTTGGTTGACTTTATGGTCTATTTCGGTTTGGTTGCATGGCTTTTTTAATATGAACATGAAAGATATGGGGTAAACTACATTTTACAATGTTTGGATCCCGGCTTTACTATGTTTTGGTTCTAATACTACTGGTAGGAGTTTAATACTTGAAATGTGCATAATGCAGATCAAAATTCATAATATTTTTCAAAATTGGTAAACTTTTGTTAGATCGATACGTAATTTGATTTCACACATACAAACAGATGTCTTCTAATAGCGCGAGATAATGTTTTCGGGTTCAATTTACGTATGTCCAGTAATATTAAGGATTGTCACAGAACAACTGGACCTAGATACGGGAAACTTATTTAGCCAAAGATTTTGCATTTGTATATCCCCTCTGAAGGCGGAGATACACACATATCCTTAGGGGTCATTTTTGTCGTTAAACTCCTCTTGGAGTACTATTTGGAATACAGAACTAAACTTAGCACACTCTTTTGCAACAGAGATGTTGAGTATGCCAAAAATAATAGCACCCCAGGCCCTGGGCTGCAAAAATGACCTAGGGAATATTTGCTTTTGTATTTGAACTCGACCAAGTAATGTAGACTGTGCCAAATGTTCATGAAAATTTGATTGCTTCCCCTGGCGTTTAGCTACACTCCTTCAATTTGAAATTTTAACAATATCTTAAAACTGCTCAAATCACTACCAATAACCTTTATATTTTCATTATCGTAATAAGAGGAAGGGTAAATTGGTTAATCCCGTTGTGGCGCTGCAAGTTAGGTCATAAATCATAAGTTCTCATAAATCATTAAACTGTTCAATTCCCACTCTAAATTATGTATGTTTTTTTCTCCAAATCAAAAGACAGGTTTAATTGTTAAACTCTGTGGTCATCCCCTTAGGTTTGGGTTACCGCTTATCGCTGAACAGTTCAGCCCATCCGTAAACCATTTATATTATTATTCCTTATGAAAAAAGTCGAATTTCAAATCCATGGAGTCATCTCCTGGATTGGTGTTACCCAAAATGTGTGAAGTCATTTGTTATCTTAAGCAAGGTTCAGATCCTTACACCCCATCCGTCTATATTCTAAATCCAAATGAAAAGACAAGTTGAATGGTTAAACCCTTGGGGTTCTTTCTTGGTGTTGTGCTTTTCCTCACGTCTTGAATGTTGAGTTGTCTTTAAAAAAGGTTCAGAACCACACCCTTTACCATATATTTCCATTTTCCTAATAAAGACCAGCTGATTGGTTCATCCCTGGGGAATATTCCCTCGGTTGGAGCTGTCTCTTGTGTTTCAAATCAAAGGTCATCTTAAAAACGGTTCAGACAAGTTAAATGGTTTAACCATGAGGTCATGTCCATGGGTTGCGTCTTTTTGAAACAACAGACTATCTTTCTGTCCCTAGAATCACTCCAATTTTCCAGTGGCAGTCAAAAACCGTTGCCCCGTTGTGTCCCATCCCATCCCTTTTTCGATATTGATAATTGTTGATCTTGTTCTCGTCCTGAATATGCATGAAATATTTGCCACTGGACGTTAAGAAACCAACAATTAACAATCAATCAATGGTTTTGAAAATATCAAGTTATTAAAAAAATCGTTTATTTCCGTACCCCTTACCCATTTCAGTCTTTGTTGGCATGAAAAGATGAGTTCTGTGGGCATCCCTGGGGTTTGCATCATCTCTTTATTACGAAGATTACAAGAGATCTACAACACAATATTTACATCACAGTTGAACACAGAAAACCTAGGGTCAGAATAATCATTTTCAACCTTCTTTGTATATAAATATTTAGTTTCACCTTTTTCAAGGGTTGAATATTTTTTTAAGAAATGTCCCAAAGGAAATTAAATGGTCCTCACCTTTCTATTTTACCTTTTTGGTATCCTCGGATTCTTTTTTTATAATAGTTTTTTCTTACCGATTTTCTAAGTGTAATTAAGATGGAGAAAGAAAAGGTTTACAAATTAAATCCAGCGACATTTGTTTATTCATCATATGTTGGATGACGTTATATGTATTGTTATTTATATTGTTGTTCGTGTCTCTCAATTTTGAGAAGCTATATCAAAGCTCATTCTTACATTATTAATATTCATTTGATAAACGGTCTAAATCCAAACAATGATCATAGTACTTCATTTTCATTAGAACTCTCCGTTAATGGGCAAAAACATGAAAATGATATTCAAGCTCATATTATATTTAACATGCAGGGCTCAGTTGTTTAAAAGTTAATCATTTTTTTCAAAGGTCTGTTTATCATTGATTGCCGAGTATATTTTAACTAAAATTTTTACTCAAGCTACTGTGCGGAAGACCTTTCAGCAAGCAAAATATCAGTAGACCTGTTATATTTACGATGTCAATATACAAAGTTGAAAAAAAGGTTAACTTTTTAACAACCGGCCCCTGAAATCTAATTAAGATAAAGGGATGTGGATCATTAATGTACACCAAACGAAATTTGCCACGACTTAAGTTAAAATATATCGAAAGTTCAGCTATTAAGTATGTCATGTTTTATATCGTTTGAATTCTAATTTTTTGCCGCAACTCATCCTGCAATTAAAATTTTAGTTTTCCGAAGCACAAAAAAAATTCCCATATTACCCCTCTATGTTATATTTTTGACAATGCCAAAATTTGGCTCAAAATGGAATGTTTTCAAAGATCAATATCCCGGTTCAGTGTTGTAACCAGAATATAATTTAACTTTATTCTTAAAATTTCATCTTTTATCTGTCATAAAACCACAAAAAATAAACATTTTATCATGTCTTTTTACTGGAGACCATTGGTTAATTGCACCATCAAAATGAAGTAAATTTACAAAGTCGAAAAAATTAACATTACGCCCTACGAGGAAATTTTGTATTTCAAGTTATACTGAATTTTAGCTACAGCTTCAACTGCGGCAACAAATTAGAATTCCAACGATATATAATAAGATAAATTTCACTGCTAAACTTTTGATATAGGTTTTGTTGTGGCAAAATTCGTTTGGTGTACTATAATATGTATCTTTTTGAAAGGATATATTTTAATTGCAGATTTGTATTTTTTTATTAAAAAGATCTTCCTATTAAATTTTATACTTGCAAAAATCAGATATTTTTGTCATTAATTTTGCGACAAAACGTTTAATACGTGACATGTTATTATAAGTAGGTACCTTAAGGCCCAAATTTAAGATTTTGTGACACAATAATAAGTTGATGTAAAGATGCTGTTTAATTATCGTCTTTTGATAATTCACAACTTTTACTTGTATACTTTTCGTCATTTCGACAAAACGAAAGGGTATATTTGCCTAGTTTAACAAGAATATAACTTTTTTCTGTTAAAATACTGACTTTTTGGAGGTGTTTTTTTTCAAAATAGATATGATCGCACAAAAACATCACGAAGATATTTCAACCAAACATGTGTTTTTGATAGAGTTTTAATTATGCAAAGTTTGATTGTGGTGTTTTTGTTTAACCTATTTTGATATCGACAAAATATTATCAAATATTGCATCAAATTGATTAATTTCTTAGTATTTCCACATTTAAATAATTTTCTATGCGCCATAAGACCATTGTAGAACTAGTTTAACTGAAAATTCTGTTTGATTTTCTCTTAAAGACATTATTCAAAATTAAAGAAATTAAAATAATAGATATTAGCCACTTTTCATTTTTTGCCAAATTCTTGGGCCAAAAACGGGCCTTGACGTCCCTCGTCCTTTTGTCATACTTGTCTGACATCAAATTTATTAAACAATGTTTTACACATATTTGATGCATTTCATCAAATTCTATAATACTGAAAATATGGGAAAGCTTCGACAAGTATCGCACTTAGTAGTTGTCCCTGCCTTCGGATTTGGCTTCCCAGTCCGATTTGTTTGGAATTTTTGAGTGTTGTGTTTGCTATGTTTGAATCTTGGACTTCTTTAGTTTCGGTTTTAACGCTACTGATGATATGTTACTACTTGAAATGTACATATAGCATACCCAACATTTTACGTATTTATAAAACGTATGTTATTTTGTATTTTGAATCCACTGTGTTGATGTATCAACTGGTTGATCATGTCCCCCCCCCCCGGGATATTCCCCAGCCCAGTTGTTAGACTTGATTGATTGTTTGGTGCTAAACGTCCAGTGGTGGCAAATTTACATGCATATTCAGCACACAAGAATGTTGAATTTAAGTGATGATAATGAACCCTGCTTTGTACTAAACCGACACGCTGAGCCGGATTTTAAACGTGCTAGCTCACGAAAGCAACAGTTCGCAAGAAGACATGCCACTTTTCCCAGACACATTATTCTGACTCCGGGCCGATCAGTCTTTGCTCTTACTCCTAAATACTGCGTGCTAAGCGGAGAAGAAGCAAATACCAATTTTAATGTCTTTGGTTTGACACGGCCGGGTTCGAACCCACGACCTTCCGCACGCTAACCATTACACCACCAAGCCGTTGCTTAGGCTTGTCATACATGAAATTTATCAAACAATGTTTTACTGAAATTCGCTGCATTTGCTAAAATCTTTAAACACTGAAAAAGGGGAAGGCTTCTGAAAGAATTGCATTTATTAGTTGTCCCTGCCGTCGGATTTTGCTTCCTACTTCGATTTGAGTGCTTCTGTTGCTATGTTGGGATCTTTGACTTTCTTTGTGTTGGTTCTAATGCTAATGATGAGAGGTTACTCTTTAAATTAACATATTCCATACCCAAAATTTTCCATATATTTTCAACATTGGTAATTTTGTATATACGACAAGAGAGACAATTTCTCATTCCCTAATTTAAATTTTCCATTTCTTGACCGGGACGTCCCTTTGACTCCTTCATACGCTGTATATATATGTTTCAACTTGTCCGTTGTGTGCGTGTATGCAGTGATCTTCTTATTACCTGCAAACTATTAAGTCCATGGTTTCCTTTCCATTAATAACTTAAACACTCACCAAATTCTACAATAAATATTAAAATATAATTTTACGTTAGGTTGCAACAGAAGAAAATTTATTAAAAAAAGACTGGATATCACACCTAAATTTTATGAAAATATGGTAAATAAAGCCTGGTTATTTGAACACAACCGAATTGGACTGGTCAGTTTACAATTATACTTGTTATCATAAAACTATTTCCTCTGTTTCAATACTGACACCAGTTTTTTTATATGGGCGATTTAGCTCTCGTCAAGGGGAGTAAAATTCCACTTTAAATGGAGATCTTGTGGAAGTCTTTAAATTCAGATGTAGTGTGGCCTCCTAAACTTTAACTCCCATTTTTTTTATTTTTCCAAAAACTGCGCCTTTTATGTATTCTAATTGATTGATTGCTACTTAACGTTTATTGTGCAATATTACAGCCATATTCAGAATGGGTACAAATTAACAAAGAATTAATCAATGTGTAGACTGTGAGAATGGGACCGCTAAGGGAAGAACTTTTAGATTTTCACTTAAAAAATAACGAGATGGATAGGAACGGCAAATTTTACTTTGTAACTATCCGCCTACTGATCAGTCAATATGATCTGTCGCAAAGGGTCTTTAACGTGCTTAGAACGTGACATTTCCTAAACACGGAGCGTCTTTAACGTCTCCCTATGGACGACTTCCAAACAACCAGGGACGCCACTTTTAAATGTCTAGTGCTTCCAGAATAGAGCTACCTAGTGCCTATTCTTTCCCTTTCACCCCCATTGCGAAGGTGAGTTCGAGAATTTATACATCCCGTTCGAACTAAAGGACGCCCTTTTAACAGGGGTCCTACCTAAATGCGGAGAAACCGAACGGCGTATTTGTATACCCCGGCCGCCCTAAACTTACAGTTGTACAAAATATATTATGAACTTAAATTGTTGTAATAAATAAAAGAGAAACAACATCTTTGAATGTTTTTTACCATAAATTAGTTCATTTTAGCACCTCAAATGATTTATGCACAATTAGCATGAATATTTCATTTGGAACGACAAATTATACAACTTGCCCCATATACATATGTCATACCGGTTCTATTTCTGACAAATATGTCACTTAGTCTTTAGTATTCTTAAACAATCTTTCGTCATTAGGTTTGTCTGCGGTCAAAGTTATTAGTGTATGAACTCAATGAGAAGACAAATAGAAATAACTGATTAGACAAAACATACGGGAAATATTAATTAAAGGTGGTTCTCTTGTCCATTAAAAAGGGTTTTATATGAAAGGAAGAGGGTCGTTAAGGTCTATTTGTTAGCTCAAGAATTTGGCTAAAAAATGAAAATTGGCTAATATCTATTATTTTATATTTTTGTATTGAATAATGTCTATAAAAA
>JAULBM010008935.1:0-11745 GCA_032357055.1 Geukensia granosissima
TGATGTATTGTTGCGTGTAGATGGTATTTTTCATTTTTGCAGGCAAATTATCCCAGCTTTTCGTGTATATTGTAAAGAATCTCGTATTTCTACTTGATACAGCCACAACAAATCAATTTGTACAAACGTCTTCAATTTGTGACAACTCTACAATATACCTCCCCACCGGATCTCTGAAGCTGAATCATCAGAGGATACAAAGTTAACATTGAATCAAATAAACGTCTGAAAATTAACCTAACAGTGTTTGGGGTTTGGGTTGTGTATCACCATATATATATAATAAATTTGAATTTCACTTCGACAACATGTTTCTGTATTAGGTATTTATTATCACATGTCTCCCAACGTTATGCAAATTTCAATAACGAAAATATGTGCATGTATAGTTATCAAAATATAAGTAATAACCAATACAATGGCACCTTAATTGAACCCTTTCATTTCACCTGTTCAATTTGAGTAAATTCTACAAAATAATTAGAACTGGTCAATAAACCACTCAATATCTTGGTCAAGTTTTCGTTTATTGTTGAAATTAGAGACGACACCTTGATAGTCATCATAAGGTCATGTAGTGTCCTTTCTTGGTACACAAACGTTGAAAATTCAACACATTATTGATGAAATTATAGAGAAGTAACGAGAAGAAAGAAGCGTCCAGTGTAGAGATTACATCAGAACCAATGCCAGGCTCACCCGTCAACTTTGCCCGTTGCCAGGATGATTCAGATGCGATTCAAGACCTAAATTTGGTACCAAAGTAAAATTAAACAGGACACGGTAGAAATTTAATGTGTTCTACGCCTGAAAATGGTCTTTTGAGGAATGACTCGAAATATATATACTGCGTCTTTTTATTATTTTCCTTTACCTCATTTATACTCAACTCTGTCCTGTATGCTACACACTAACATCCAGACACATCAATTAGTAGAATTGTTACAGAGAATATATGTCATCCCTGGTACGCGGGGATGGAGAATATTTTACCATACCTCAGACGCCCCCTTTTCACCACCTATGACAAGGAATTGTATAGTTCTAATGTTGTAAAAAAGGCTGGGGTGGGTTTGCAATAATGAATACAGAATTTGAAGATACCTAGTCACAAGAGAGACAAGTCCATAACCAACAAAAGGAAAGGCTACATAAAAACTAAAGCTGTAGTAGCAAGAACTCTACGAAAATAAGGGTTAGTTAAGGCGAGTTCGGTTGCTCTGGAAGAATAAACACCCCGTGCTCCAGAGTGGCTCTATCGTGGTTCTCAGTAGACAAAGCCGGTGTTAAGTTACAATCACAGGCGGTAAAGGAACGGATTTGTAGTCACGACCGAGGGAAGATATATCTTAAAATAAAATATAATAAGAATGTGTTTGATTATATTTTATACACCACCCACGAATACCGGTGATTATCAGCTGAAGCTGTTACTACGGTGATATTATAATACATTTTTTTCTGGTTTTTAGACTTACTTTAATACTGAAACCTTGAATAAATCGTTTATCCTTAATTTAATGATCTATGACACTCAAGGGCGGATCTAGCGGGAGCCAAAGATTCTCCGGAACAGCAGCCGAAAACGCTACGTTTTTTTCTCCTCGTTTTTGAAAATGTTTAAAAACATTTACAAGAATTGTAGGCAAATGTTTGTCAAGCTCCGGTATGTACAAGAATTGTAGGCAAATGTTTGTCAAGCTCCGGTATTTACAAGAATTGTAGGCAAATGTTTGTCAAGCTCCCGTATTTACAAGAGTTGTAGGCAAATGTTTGTCAGGACCCGTTTTTAATCAAGAAGTGCATTCCTACCCTTAAAGGAAAGTCTGAACAAGCCACATCAAAACATGCCTCAAGATTCAGAAGCAATTAATTGCAGAAAAATTACATAATAATGGATAATGTAGGATTTCCATAATAACAAATATTCTTAGACTGATATTAAAATGGATTTTTCAAATTAGATTTAATCTCATTTAAGTTTTAATCAAGTAAAATGCTCCCACCGGCCTTCTCGTATTCTCACGAAACACTTGTATTACGATGACAACAAGTTAATTCAGCAGAATGAATTAGTTTCTGGTTATAATATTTGATATTGTTAAACTCCACATCTGTTACCAGAAATCTCTCGTCATCATGAAAAAAATTCAATTATAATTCTATCAATAATGAATGATAACGAGTGGTACATTCCTTCTTATCCTTATCATAACTATGACTGTTGGTTTCGCACAATTGATAAGAGCACAGCAAGACATGATTTTTGAATGAGATTGCAGTGCAAACACATGTTCGACACCTGATTCATGTGTATTTTATACAAATTGCTGATAAATTTTACAACTATTTTACATTCAGTCCAATTAGTTTGGTACTTATGCTTAATTCCTGCGAACACACTTTAAGTAGAGTGATTACATTTTGAGTAATGCAATGTGTTGTCTCCTGCTTTCAGTTCTTAATTCAATTACTAGCTTGTTTTATACAAACAAATGATCACGTGAATCTATAAGATGATGGTACAGAAATTTGAAAAGGGGATGGGCAATTCAGAAACAAAAGTCAGAAAAAGGGAAGGGGGGAAGTGATGATATTCAAATGTAACAACTATTGGCCAGATAAGTATACAATGTAAAACCATAATTATGTCGGAGCCATTTACAGCTTGCCTTAGGGTGTGGATATGTGTTCATTATTGAAGGCCTTATAGAAGATGGTTGTTGAAGGGTGTCCCATTGTCAAACATACCACATTTCCTTTTTCTATGTTTCCAATGTCGTATTGTTGTGCATTGATTAAATATTCAAATATTTTACAGCAGTTAGACCATCTTTTAAAACTATATTTTGAGGGCTCTCATGACCAAAACTGACCCTCACCGTAAATGAGCGTTAATCCGAATGTTGATGAATTTGACTCAGCAGTTAAAAAAGTGTTTAAAGTGAATTTAATGAATACTATAACTAACCTCACTTAGGTTGTAGCGACTATCTTATAAATAACAAGCACAGTTTCTCTAACTGTAAGGTTCCAATTATTTCTGCAGTTGCAAAAGAGATTATCCCCTTGGCTTTCTAGTAATTGTGGCCATTATCGTTCCAAGGGTTAGCAGACAGAATATATGATATAATTTTGAAAGAAGATTGCTGCATCAAAGTGTGGTTCCAGCCGTGGACAAACGGACGACGGACGCAAAATGGTGGCAATAGTCATTTATATTTGAAACATTCAGTCATGGCTACTGTGATAATAAATAGAAAAATATATAACATTGTGATTTTCTTATTAGAACATATTTTCTGTGACAAATTCTTGAGAAAATGAGTTATTTGATGTGGTTGATGACTGCATGTCGATCAAAAGCGACATTAAAACATTGATTTATAGGTAGGGAACCTTTATCAATTCCTAATTTGTTCATCAAATTTAGTCTACGTACCAATTATTTATTCGACAATTCACTGGAGTAGAAAATGTCAGCTTTCTGAAATAATTATAAAAACACTTTGGTTAACATTGAGTTCAATTCCTACACTGGGACAAAAATATTTTAAGCGGTCTAGACATGGTTTCTCGATCTGAAGAATTTGTTAATCACGCATCACTTATTATCATTAGAAGATGTAACTTTCAATCTTTCATAGATTTTGTCTGGCATGGTAAATCGTATTGAAAAAAATGTTATTTCCCTCAATTTCTACTTAAAATGAATCGATTGCATAAATCATTTTGTCGGACCAAACTGACAAGCTACGACTTCAACAAATATTTATCAAACAATCAATATTAAAAAATTCTCTTATTGACATTTTACGTAGAATTTTAAAGTGACTTGATAGGCAATTCTGTTACAGCAGTCGTCTTTCGTTTTCTTTGAAAAATGAACCCGGTTCATCAGTGTGAACTTTGAATATAACAGTACACGAGTGATTGATGAAGATCCTGTCATTCCATTACCCATATATAAATAATCATTAAAAAATATTCAAATATTTTTTGAGTCATCAAAACTATGTAACTGTTATTAAATTTATTGAAAATACGAAATTATATACAATGTTGTTGAGTGTCTTGTTATAATTCGGGTATCAACTGTCCGGCAGAAATTGTCTCGACATTAAAAAGTTACAATCTATGAAAGGAAATTTAATAATTTGAATTAAACTAACTGGGTCATGACTTGGCGGTTTTTGTACACCAACAACCCATTAACTATAGACTAAAACCTTCAACAATGTACAAAGATCTACATGCAAAAATATAAAAAACATGTAATGACAATCCAAAAAATTGAAAGCTTTCAATGTAATACGTGTTACAGTAAAACCTCTACCGGACTGCAGGTTCCTGGCTTGAGACAGGCACATACAATATGATTTCTCCACCATTTTAACCTGGGACACCAAATTTGTGATAAAATTACAGATGTATTTGTAATATGTAATCAGCTTATAATCATTGTTTGTAATTCAAATGCCCTCTTACGGCCCCATAATTGGAATAAAAATTTGTTCTATAAACAAACCTTAAGTTGTCTTGGATTAAACTCTCGAGACACCTGTTAAAAATCCAAAATACAATACCCTTGTATCTGGTTTCCTTAAAAGCAAAACACACCTAACTGGATTTATAGTCCCGTTAACTTTTATTATTAGTTCAAAAAAGGGATTGAGCAAATGTCGAAATTCAGTTGGCTCCTCTTTATCGACTAATAATTTCTAATGATATAGTAACGATAGTTATCGTTTGTGAATTGGTTGAACAGGATCAATTAATCAAGTTTTATTTACTTCTCTGAAAATGAACTATAGGAATGATCTTCGGTCGAAGGAAAATTAAAAGTTTTCTTCGTGCTTGAAAAAGAGTTTTCATTCATCAATGGAATGCCCGGGAAATCACACGCAGAATTTAACCAACGGTGGGTTATAAACCAACCGCTTAATCACGCGAGGAATATAAGAAAAAGCGTTATAATATCGCTGGTAAGATAAGATAATACCACAAGGCGTTCTGGGAACACACTATCCGCCAATAGCCGATCTTTAGAAAACGTATTAAACAGCACTTAGGAATAATTAAACAAATGAAAATATGTAATTTAAATACAATTATATTGAATGTCAAACAAAAAGTCAAACAAATTGTTGTGATATATAACAATTTTAATCAAAACAAAAAATCGTAATCATTTATTTGATCGAATACCGCTATCTTCCAATGCATGTTATACATGTAGAGTAAAGCGGTCGAATTTTTGAATGTGTTTGATTTGATGATAGAATGGAATGGGAATAGAAATATCTATTAACTACAGAAAGGACACATCATCAGATGCACCCAATAGAACTGAATAGAATGATTATGATCGATCGATTGTTTGATGTTTAACGAACAGCGTCCAAATCTGTTAACCGGACCCATTGACTTCGGACCACACTGACCAGCTGAAAAATCACTAGGTGAACAAGGTGTTTCTGATTGCATGTCTGATCGTTGGTAATTGTATATTTATAACTAGCTAGTGGAACCTCCTTTCTATAAATCTGTGGAGGAACTTTACGTCATATTTACACAATATGGGGAGGGGAAATTCACAATTGGGAATGGGAAATCGTAAATGTTAGTAGAAATTTTTCCTTGAAAAATCCACATAGCTAAGTCCAGAAATGGGCATTTGAGGCTTTTGTTATTTGCTTTATTCAAGATTAATTACTTTGGATTAAAGATTAATTACTTTGGATTAAACTCGGTAATTAGCAAATTTGTAGAAACCTGAATTTTTAACGAAAAGATATCATCAAAGTAGCAGTAGGTATTTTTGTCTCACAAATCAGATCTAGAAGAATCCATGTGTTTGCTTATAAACTGAGATCATAACAGTAAACCAACAAATCTGCTATTCAAGGAGCACAATTTGTGCCCATTGAAATTCCTACGACCTGTCTATAAATTTTATTGGCGAAACGGATAAAAATTTTATAACAGAATCAATCATTTTTCTCACAGGTCCAGTTATTATATCTTTTATATTTATCTTTTCGTCATATAAAAATAACTTTTCTCTACTACAGCAAATATACTTTGATTTGTTTTATCGAAACACCATTCTATCAAATATAAGAATTTCTGTTTTATAAGATAATATGGAAGTGTAGTATGAAGAGTAGAGAATTCATAACTATCATAACTATCAACAGTTTCAAAAGGTTTTTCGAAGGCCGGTTATTTATCCATAACATCCAGGGGATTTTTTACACTCCAAAAATAGTTTATACCATTATGTTCGTAAGCGTTTTTACAGTAATCATGATGAGTTTCTGTCAATTCAGACAGAGCAAAGGACAGAAAGTTTAGTGGTAGTACACATTCTGGGCACTGAGATCAAAGGAAACTTGAAAGTTTTTTTTATGTAGTTTAGGTATCCAATACATGGTTGAGACTTTAAAATATTCAGCTTATCTGTGGAAGTAATGTGTATGTCTGCTTTTTGGATCTCTGTTGAGCGCAGTGCTTGGAGGGTAGAAGAATTAAATTTTCTTTCTTAAGTACCTCCATGTAGAGATTACGAAACACCACGACCACATTGTTGCCGGCTTTACCAGACGGTAGAGAAACGAACCGATTTCCGAGTTTTTTAAGTTTAGCTTATATTCTAGAAATTGAAGAGATTTTATTGGTATGGTCCACATTGTTTTCGAGGAGTGCAATCCGGATATTAGCAATGTATTTGCATTTATTGAGAAAAACATCAAGAGATTTTTATCGGCATTTTCTCTATTACACTATTTTTACAATAAGAAGAAAGAGTATCATAAATGACTCTGCGACACTCGTTCCAGTCAAATTTTGAAGGAGGACGATATTGAGCCCTTTTTGTAAAAAGTTTATAACCTCTCTCCGATTATAATAATATGGTTATAGGGTTCATATCTAAATTTGGAAATGCCACACTCTCATGTAGAAGGAGTATTACCTTCATTATTAACATCTGATGTAACTGATATATAATTAAAAATTCATAACTGCTTCAGACTTTTGAAGGGGGGGGGGGCACATTTTTTGGACCTCTTAATTCATTAATTTTCTCGATTTCTAAAGTAGATTAAGAACAAAATTCACCCCAAACTTTTCCCTTTTTAGCATATTTGCGTTTCAAAGGTGGGCCGGGCGCCACTGCCCCTAGATCCGACCCTTTTATTTATATTTCTACTAGATAATTTATAACTATACGATATAAGGGATGGTTCAATGTTATCAAATAAAGAGGTATAAGATTTTGAACGGTTGTGTCATTAAATATATTTATCAAATCAATACCTAGGTTGATGTACTTTATACTTATGTCGTTTATGATCGTCAGGTTTATCTATACGGGGAACAACGAATAGTAATTCAAATTTACACAGCAACTGATGTCTTCCACTGTTTTAAAATATAAGTTCCTTGAGCGATTAATCGGTGCGTAGTTTAGCAAGTGTTTTACGATTTGTTCGCTTCCAATGAGACCTCAAGTTACGTTTTCTCCTGCTGACAATATCCATGATGTCAATAGATGATGTTCGAGATATGTTTTCTTTGCTCATAATATTATCATTAAGACCGAGAGGGTAAGCTGTTTGCAATTTTTTAATCCAATCTAACTCTGTTCTACCATCATTTGAGATCATCTTCGTTTGTCAGGAGAGTATTGAAATCCTTGACTTGGGAAGATGATGTTTTACGTGAATTGTTGAATTGTTTATGTGATTGCCTAGGTTGGTTTTAGAGAACCTCGAGTGGTTGGACTTTTAGGTATTTAAGATTATGATTATGTTTAGCTAGATCTTAGAAGAGTAAACATTTGAACTTTTTGTGCTTTCGAAAACGGTACTTATTTGAGCGAAAGGTGTTACATTTGAATGTCATAACATTTTTATTTGAGGTCGTTTTCAGCTTATTTCTGAAGGCCTTAGGACAAACTGTAGATGTTTGTTTTTTATACGTTTTGGATGGCCGTCTCATAGACAACCTATATCGTATCTCATGATCGCATGTGAAACCTAAATAGGAGCAGAATCACATCCGGTCGAGCAATTCCGTTTGCACTTAAAACGAAAAATCGTAGAAACAATATATAATAGCAAAGCAAATCATGATCAAGAAAGAAAAAGTATCAAACAGCAACACAAAGCATAAATACAAATGCAAAACCGTTCTTTGTGTACTACTTCACACTTCAATGTGACCAAAACTTTTCATATTTATCCAACATTGGTAATTTTGCCCTTTTAGGAAATGAACGACAAAACTAATCTTATTAAGTCCTGTGATCTGAGTTCTCACAGATATACTAAGATTTATCACGTTCAGAGAAAATCATACACAAATACTATTATCCAAGCTCTTTGTTTATCAGTAACGATTTGTCACGTCATCATCAATAAAGTTGTTGAATTTCAATGTTTTTTCCTGATTAAGCTTTCTGTAAAAGAAAGCATGAAATTGTATTATATATCCTTTATATAAGTCATAAACTTATTCTTCGAGTTGTGAATTCCCAAATTCAGCACAATGAATGTCTCAACATATACTTTACGTAAAACAAGTAGATGTACCAATATTCCGGTTCGGATAACAATTTCAAACCTAATTTCCAACTAGAAAATTTTTAGTACGTGATATAATTTGTCAAATTATTTTTCAATTGTGTCAATTTGTAAAATAAAAATTATAGAACTTTTTTCTTCCTACTGCATTTATCAGTGCAAATCAGTAGTAATGATTCAGACAGAATTGACATTTGAAGGTTACATTCATTTTACCTGTACTTTGTTAAGGTATATAGACGGAATAGAATGGCAGTTTGGAAGGTGCGGTTTCTTTATTTATTTTAAGCATTTTCGAATTTTAACATCCTGATTTGACACCGCTTTTGACATTAAAGACTCCACGACGGGTATTGCGTGCAAAGACAGGGGAACACCTGATCCCACTCCTGTTTTGCAAAGGAGTTCGTGGATTCCAAGCCTTTGTTTCCTTTTGTTTTCGTTTAATCTTTTAGTTTGTTTCAAATTTGTCTTGTCTCTTTGGACTATGTGCTTCTGATTTATTTACATGGGTATTCTACACTGGACTTAACATTAAACTTCGATTAATTATTTTATTTCAAAGTCGATATTGACATAATACTCATGATCAATTTTATTTTTTTATCTATCTGATATTCTTATAAGGAGTTCTAGATTGCTAACCATCTTTAAAAAAATAAACATGAATACGTACATAATCACACAAATCTCGCAAACCCTGCCTTAATGCAACAACAATAATTACGAAGAAAAACCAATATAATACCAAACAATTACAATAGGCACATAAAACATGTGGTGGGGTTAAACTTGTTTTTAACATTTTTAACTTGTTAACAACAACTTTCCACCAAGTTTGTTAAGGTTCCCGTTACCATATTGCTTTTTCGCGGCATAATCCAAATGTCATCCTAGTACATTAGTAATAGAGTGAACTAGGCTGATGCCTTCTTTAATAAGCTAGATACATTGCCATGTTGTACGAATAATGGCTAAGAGTCTTATAAATACATGTGACACATAAAACTCATGTGAATGCTTAGCAAATTTGCTTTTACACACGAGTGTAAATTTACACATGTGCAAATTTATTGCATGTAAATGGGGCTTTACCATGTGAAAGTATAAAAAATAAGAAAATTTCATCAAGGAATTTTCAATAATTTGCATAAGTCACTAGCAATATATGTATATGGGAACAGTTCAGTTAACATTTCTCGGGACGACCGGTGGTTGCATGTATTTTTTTTAACTATGGGTTTCCATTTTTCAGTTTTAGGTATTCGTACAGCTTGAAATAGGTTTGGAATAAGCCAGTTCCGTGCCGGACAGATTTTCATGTAGACTGGTCCTCTGACTAGATTGTATATATTACTCTGTAACCCGAATGTAAGGGAAAGAGCCAGCCAAAATGTCGTGTTGTACAATTTTTACAGTTTTCTTGCAATTTTCTGTGATAAAAAAATTGCACATTTTATGGGAAAACAAGCTGAAAAGCTTGTGTTTTGTATTTCATTTATTTAAACTGAAGGAAAACGATTCCATATGTGAATTGAAATAGCCCTTCTTTCATTACTTAGATGTTCGAAATCTCTGAGCATAAACCAAAACCTTGTGTTATAAAGGGAAATTAGAGCAGTTTGGTTGCTATGGAAAAAGATAAATTGTTGTATTTTTTAATTGACAATCCATTTCAAGCAAATCTATGTGACATGCATATATTTAATATATTTATACATGCAGTGACCTCGAAGCTAAACAACAACAAAAAAAAGAAGCCTCAAACTTGCCTTACATTTTATTTATCATTGCAAATTTGGCCAATATGTCGTCCAACAGATATTTTCCTTTCTTTACAAAAACGTCCAAGATTCCAAGTTGTAAATATATTTTTCCTTGGTACTCTATCTGACGTATCTAAGGTTTCGTCCATGATCCTGACCCATGATTTCTGTCTCCTTCATCTTCTGAGTATCTATACGAGCGGTCGTTAGATCGGAGATCGGAGTCATTGTCCGATGAACAATCTTCAAAACTGGCCTGAGTTTGTGCATCGGACGTCTCATTCTCCTCTGTTCCGTGTTTAGTGTTCTTGTGACGAACCGTGTTGAAACGTAGACTAGATTTGAATCCACAAATATCGCAGGTATGCCAAATGTGTTCATCTACAGTTGGCTTTCATATTCCAACTGAATTTTTCTCGGTTGTTTTGTTTTTAAATACTTTTGCGACCATCTGCAGATTTGAGTTCGTTTACACATTTGATGCCATCTGCAAGGTTGGTACTTTCTCTGATTGTAGGGCAGACATCACAAACTCACGCTGGGCGAAGTATTACTCATTGGATGGTTCTTTTCAGTGATTTGTTAGTCTTGTCTAAGTCTAAGCATGGTAATCTTATGACATCTATTACAAAAGGCACTATTTGTTATTATAAAGTGTGACTGATCTTCCTATTTAAGCCCAGTTGTGTCTGATTAAAGAGAAACAAAAAGCTAATTTAACCTTTGTATATTTGACATAAACTTATTGAAGAATCGGTGATGTCTTTCTGACATTTTCCTTATTCTTTGAAATTTTATCACAGAATTTAAATCTTGTTTTGTGTGACGTCGTACAAAGCTTCCTCGTTCTTGAGTCGTATGCTCTTATTTATTGCCGGGTACTGGAATGTTTGTTGCAAAACCAATTAAACAATAATGTATAGTTTGTAAAATGCCCAGATTCTTATCTTTATATTTGGGCTCTCAGATTTCATTACCTCATCAACTGTTGATTTAACTATAACTAGAATTTGTGATGATTTTCCTATTAATGACCCCTAACGTGCTTAATGGAGATCAATCCAGAAAAAACGCTTTACCCGCAGTTAAATTTTTGTTATAAAAGCTGGTTACCTTGTATTTGGACACCAACGGATCAATGCTTCTGCTACTGGACAAGGGTATTTACCTTTCCATTTGTCAGACACGACTTGAATGAAATTTGACGAATTTGTTAAATAATAAACTTGGTGCATTTGTTTAAATTCTAAACCTCTGAAAATAGGGAAATGTCTCGAAACATATAACACCATGGAGATGTACCTACCGCTTGATTTGGCTTTTTATTTCAATTTGTTTGGATTTAATTTCTTCTTTGACTGATTTTTTTACCTTAGACTTTCTATGTTCTG
>JAULBM010008946.1:0-11745 GCA_032357055.1 Geukensia granosissima
TCACGTGACAATTAGCTAATTAAAATACCATGAATATTAATGAGAAAAACCGTGTACAATTTCTGGCTATGGCTGTACAGAGTGTGTTTGTTATATATTTTACCTATTCCTTGTACGCCAACAAAATTTTACAAGTAAAATTTCGGAAGACCAAAAGATATTTGGTATTCCAGGGATAAACCTCTGGGCCTGCAAAAACTGTATTCTTAAACACGATTATACTCCTATTGAGAATAGCCAGAGGATACCAAAAAAACTAACAGGATGTCGTTTTTCTAACTGTTTAACCAACATAGGAAAGGATATGATACATTCCGAGAATTTTAATAATGCTATTTTTAAAAAAATATGCAAGTTGTAATTACCGTTTAGCAGACGATGCTGGATTTTTGCGAGACAAAGAAAACAGAGTGGATGGAAAATACTTTGTTCTTTGCAATTATGAAATCCACTATACTTTAGGTAGGTCAACTTATCGCATGGGAATCGATAACAGCACTAGCTTCGAAACCAAATTTGTTTAATTGAAATCGACACAAAACAGATACCAATCAATCACCGTTGTCCTTAATTAATATAATATGTATTCATCGAAGTTTACTCTCTTGTAGTGGTCTAATTTTCACGCTTACAAACGGGATGAGTTCAAAAATTTCATATTGCTAATTTCGTTTTGGCAAATCGGTCTCTGCCAAGTGTGAGAGATTAATGTGTTGGTGGACAAGACTGTTCTATGTATCAAAATTTCTAGAAGATCAGGATGCTGTTGTCATCGAATCAAGGTCTCAAAATTATTGAACAAATGCCGGACAAAAAAACCAAAGCCATAGTATATCCAGGTATGATTTGATTGATTGGCTGGACACTTTCGCATGGATATTCTAATGTACTTGAAAAAAGTTTCTTTGTGTTGTCTGTAAGAGATATAAAGGGTACGGGGAACAGATATAATTTTCGGGAGTGTAAACGTTTAGAACTCTGCCATGAGACAAAACTTAATGACTGGACATCCAGAGTAGATATGCGTAAAGAAATAAGAGAAGTTGTATGATTGTCTGTGAAAGAGCTATTTAAAATGACCAACTTTTAAAAACAATTAAACATCTACAACTTACTATGTGACCTTCAACATTGGACATCGATACACAACTTAACCGATCTTGTACTTGCTTTTAATCTGATAAATCAACAGATCTTTTGACTTTATATATCAGGAAATACGGATTGATGTTATGAAGCCAAGTTTCGAAGCCAAAACTGCTGGTATTGAATAATCTTTTAAAACATTTAGATAAATCGTCGTTGTCCAAAGTACATAAAAACTTTGACAGCCTCTAAAGCAGATGTATTATTTTATAACAGAATAGACAAATTTCAAAATATCACAGGTTAAATCGACAATTAAAGGTGTCATTATATTTTTAATTTTTGGTCAGGAGATTCGCCCATGCACCCCCTTAAATTGGTCCATATCGACGTTTAAAGACTCCAGTTACGGCCTTGTTGGGTTTCAACATGTTTAGCCCCATTAATCAGCTTAAAAATTGAAAAATACCCAAAATTAAAATGATTCTTTGCAATTACCAAAATATTGTAATTCTTGCACGACCATATGTTGCATCACATCTGGTGTATATAATGCAATATATACTGCCGTTCTGCGATAAGTCTAGCTAGACTATGACACAGTTCTCTTATTGGCAGGACTTGTTTGTGGCACTGATATCCAAGACAAATACTTGTGGTAAACAAAAATCATTTTATTTCATCCCTTTATATTAACAGGGAAGAGGGTAACTCGTTCGTTAACATTTTTTACGTGGAACTTTGTGGAACACAAGTCCAAAAACATTAATTCTATTGAAGAACTACGGAAACTCTTCTTGAATCGACTCTATTTCATTTTATTTTATTTCCATATAAGATGATCGTGAGTTTGGTTACACCTTTAGAATTAAAAAATTATTTGAAGGTGAACAAGTATTGGAGGAAAAAAAAGTTCGATAAAAATTCTGAGTCCTTAATTTTAGAAAGGACATCATTTTCTATATTAATTGAAGACTGATACATGTTCCATTTATGATTATACCCTGTTCTGTAGAATCGGAAATAAATTACGACACAATCCACCATCCATTATATAGCAGGTAGCGCCTCATCCCCTGATTAATTCACATCATGGTAAACTACACCTGTTTCTAGGAAAGCTTCATATGTATTACCTAACTTTCATTAAAATTATATGTCTTGCATCTGAAAACTCTTGTATTTTACCAAATATATGCAAACATTTCGATGCCTGATCAAAGGCAACTGAGGCAATGACATTGGTCGCACTCACACCCAATACATGCCTTTATATTATGGGTATATACATTTACATAGTTTTCCTTATATTTCAATATGCAAACACTTTCTAAATTAATAATTTGCAAATTATTTCGGACGTGACTAGAGGCTACATGGTTCAGCATATTTTAAAACTTACTTTGCGCATACGAAGGCTGTATCAGCAACGCAGTAAACACCAATAGTGGCAGGACCATACCGGTGCTACCCGTCATTGTTTCTCTCGCACTGTGTCTGGCCAGGATATATCGACTGGCTTTGGTACCTCTATACTGTCTTTGCTGCACCTATCCCTAAAATATATATTACAAATATTATGAGAGCTCATATTTTTCTGGTATGAAGCAATACTGGTTGATGGGCTTTTATTATGTTATTCTAGCCCGATGGGCGCTATGTTACATGCTTTTATTTGGGTGTAGTTCCAGCTATCTGGTTTATAAATGCTGCAATGTTCTTTTTCATTGGAGCCCAGCTGCTGTTTATGTACAGTCTTGACAATCTATAGTCGATTCAATGGTGTCTCATTGTTCAGTACACGTTTAGTTGTGTGTTATTGTCTAATGCAGTTAAATATATTGAGGAATTTTGTAGAGTATTATTTTATATTCTTATTTCAACTCATTATATAAAATTCCGTTTATTTTTTGTTGTTTTTTTTTTTTGCATTTTTGCTAGTCAAATGAGGCAAGCCCACCTGATCTGAAAACTACGCTAACGAGTTATTTAATGAAGAATACATACAGTCTTGAGCATTTTCGGATTAAAACCGGTTTTGAAACAACTTAATCTTTTATTCTACGCCCACAGACCATTCTTAATTGAAATACGAAGGTGTGTTTATAAAAGCAATTGAGATGGTTAAGAATTTAAATCTAGTGCTTTGGCGTGAAATTTGAAGGTTTAACAATACATCGAGATTACAAGGGAAAAATCACTGTGTAAGTGTGGATAGTTATCCTGAATAGAGACAAGTGCCTGAGATTGAAATTGTAGAAAATATGGTTATCAATAAATTAACAATGTAATATGATCTTGTTTCTATAATTCTTATAAACGGATTCGTGTTAAATTGTCTGAAAACCAAATATGACGTCGTCATTGGAGTTGATATTCACTTTGAACAACAGCTCGAGGAGCTTGGAAATCGCATAAGAGTTAAGCCCTAGATAAATGCAGATTCATAATCAAACACGTCTATATTAGGCTTACATATTTTCACCTCAATATAAATATTTTACCTCGTGAACAAAGGGTAACAATGTCTGTTTTTTCAATTAGAGAGTGTGACGAGTAACAATATGTCGTGTATACATGTCATTGATTGATTGATTGTTGTTTAACGTCCAGTGGAAAATATTTAATGCATATTCAGGACGAGAACAAGTTATCAAACAATATTAATTTGGGGAATGCTGGGAAATGTAATAGCCACAGGATTCCAAATTGGGACTGTTTGGTTAGGGGCGAGAAAGTTACTCTAAGCAACTCATCACCTTGAGACCGCTCATTACGAGCTGTTGCAAAGGGATCTTAAACGTGCTGAGAGTGTGGCATTCTCCCAACACGGGGCCCAACCAACGGATAACCCTTTAGGAGGAGTTCTACCTCCTGGCGCAGAAACTGAGCAACCTTTTTCTTAACCCCGGCTACTATCGTAGTGGTTGAGTATTTATACATCCCGCCCAACCAAAGGACGCCCCTTTAGGTTCTACCTACAGGCGGAGACACCGAACGGCCTATTTCTATACCACGACCGCCCTCGGGGGCCATGACATTCATCTGACTCTGAACCTTCCTCCTTTAATGGGGGATATTGATAACTCGGCATGTGGTAAAAATCGTCGTTTCTCTTTGTTTATGTTACGTACATATTCAAACAAGTTAAGCTTTACAGAACAATAAGAAGCAAGAGAGTTGTTCATATTCCAGTAATTCTAATATCCGCTTTCTCTATCTGTATTAAATGGATTCAAAGAAACTACAGTAACTTGAGATCGTGTTACATAACAAGTAACCAGAAATTCAAGATAAATGACCCGTTTCGATTGTTCGTTACTGTGTGCATGTTCTACATACATTTGATAAATATCAAATTCCTGGAAACAAGGTGTTCGTCATGTTATAGATCTCCTGGTCGTTGTTAATTATAGCTATCATTATAACGTTTTATGTAGGTATTAGGCAGGTCAGAAGTCTTACTTTATCTTAGTAGATATACAACTCCCTTACCAAAGAAACTATAACAACATTGAACAAAGTCATGAGATATATATATGTATATCTCCGTCCTAATATTCGTCCAAAAAAGAACGTCTCTGGTCGTGCATAATGTAAAATTCACAACTTATCAAGCAAGTAAAACACGCTTATATCAGTAGATTTTGAGTGGTCAGGAGGCGTCCATTTACAAGGCTGAATTTTCAGACCCTATCAATCCGGCTTTTGTCCAATGGGAGTCAAAGTTTCCAACCCGCACTTCTCCTGATTCGCGGCCAATTAGGCCACTCCAAATTTATTATTAGTTCTTCGGATTCACTCACTTCTACTATTATTGATTCAAAATTTCTATAAAAAAACTTGACACGCTGTTTCTAACTCCTTTTTTTTTGAAATTTTCACTGTTATTCCTAGATATGGAAAAAAAATTTGCTCTCTCGCTCCTCAAAAAAAAGCAAAAATGAAGGAAAAAAATTAAAACTGGTGTTTTCGCATCAATTTTTGAGGTTTGCACTCAAATATTTGCCATTTCAAGAAAAAAATTAAAACAAAAAATTTCGCTCGCTTGCACCTATTTTTATCACAAAAATCCAAAGAACTAGAAATAAATTTTGATTGGACTTACAGGGGCCAGACACAAACCTATGTCGGATTATTTTTTTCCCTTTTCCTTGTAATAAATTGCAAAATTGTGTTGAATTTTGCATTAACACACAACCTCTATATATATAGTCTATCGGCTCGGGTAACTCGGTTATTTCAATATTTCAGATTTGAGCTGAAAATTTTATCGGTGCTACATTTCTTTAAAAAAAAGCACACTTAAATTTTTTGTGTTAGAGATTCCTAAGATGATCATTTCAGTGGCAGAAGGGGCGAAGGGGACGTTTAAAGGAAAAATATATATAAGAAAATCGTATGGTTTTGCTTAATTTTTTTTTTAAGAAAACGCCGAAACGCACTGCTCGGCGACAATTTTTTGAAATTTCAAAGTTCTAGATCCACCCTGCCTTTGGAATTGTAAGTCCGAGCTTGTTTGGTGGATTGATTAATTGTTTGTGGCGATTTTTCCATACATATTTAAGCATTTTAATGGGTCATGATGAATGAACCGTGATTTGTACTAGCCCGACAAATAATGTATACAGTCCACCAAAAATTAAGCATCACCAAAGTATTTTCCAATAAATATTTCTAATAAGGTAAACATTTAATACATGTAAATGAAATTGACCATCATTACCGTTATGAAAAATACAGGTAAAGTGTCAATCGATAAATCATTGAATATTTAAATCAGGTTTCAAAAATTATGCTTTCAACAGTCAGGATTACCACCATATATGGAAAGAGGTCATGAAAGCTCAACTAGCCCTAAAACCCTTAAAATTTGTCTGGGGGAAAATATGAGCATGGAATTTAAAGATAATTAAGGTTTGAATATAATCCCAAAGCCTAATCAAGTTTTTATGCTCGGATTTTTTCCCAGCAGCCAAATGAAGTTTTCTTACCTTAAACAATAGAATTCAACATTTTTGCAAAATATGTTAAATTCTTTTGAAAAATTGTTGAATAAATTTAACTGATGTTTAGAATTAGTCATAAAAATAAAAATTGGAACTTTCTAAGTTTTTAATTTTATGAATATATGCAAATTTAATCAACTTTCCCTTTTTGGTAGTGTTCTTGACTGATGAAGTACTTGTAACTTTTTGGAAAAAATGAATCTTGTTAAGAAACCAAAAGGTAAATTCATTCCTTTTTATAAAACTGAAAAATTGTTTTCCCTAACCTAAACTTGGCAAAATATATACCTATATAGTATAACCTGAATAATTAAATTATGATTGGATAACATATCTTCAAATAGATTAGAGATGAACTTTGTTTTTGGCAATTTTAAAATGCCATTTGTTAATGAGCTGGTTGAATGATCTGTGATATCTCATTTAGAATGTTACTATATTTATATTGTTATATTGTTAAGTATTGTTGTACATTGTTATATTACAGTTGTAAATTCATCATTCAGTTCTGTTCTCATTGATTAGCAACGCCTCGGTGGTGTAATGGTTAGGGTGCTCACCTTGAGTGAGGAAGGTCATGGGTTCGTTCCCCGGTCGGGTCAAACCAAAAACATTAAAACTGGTATTTGCTGCTTCTCTGCTAAGCACACAGCATTAAGGAGTAAGAGCAAAAACTGGTCGGCCAAGAGTCAGGATAATGTGTCTGGGGTAATGTGGCATGTCGTTCTGCAGACTGTTGCTTTCATGAGCTAATATGTTAAAAATCTGGCTTAGCGTGTCAGTCTAGTACAAAGCAGGGTTCATCATCACCATTTATTAATATGCTCTCGTCCTGAATATGCATGAAATATTTGCCACTGGATGTTAAGCAACATTCAGTCAATCAATCATTGATTAGCATCCATCCCATCATCAAGCCCTGTATGTGTAACATAAAATAATGTCCCTGTGAAATATTGTCCACTTATATTATTGTTCCCTAAGATTAAGTCTGAGGACAGAATATTAAACACATTGATGATCATGAAATATTGTCCTCTTGGTTTCTCTTAAGAAATTTATAACACGAAGGAAATTTTTACCCAGGACATTTTCTTGGCTTATATATGCAGCATACAGAAAAAAGTGGTTGATTTCATGGATATATATCATGGCAGGAAGCAAGCATGACAGTCAGAGGGCCTATTTGGTGGTATATTATATATAGTCCAGATATGACGGCAAATTTGACAATATTACATATTTGCCTTGCAGTCTTAGCTTGTTGCCAAATCCAATTTTAATAAGAGGTAAACATCGTTGATTGCAGGACACAATTAAATGCTGGCTTCACATGAAAAAATAAACATTTGAAAATTATCACAGATTGTGTGGAACTTTTTGATGGTATTAATAGGTGCTTATGAAAATGTTAAAAATTTACATCAGTCTGCAACTGTGCTATTGAATAAACACAATTATACTCTATGTCAGAGTTTGTTGAAACGAGGTAAAAGGTTACGAAAGAAAAACTGTCTGCCATATTCTTATAAAATAGTGTTTATTCTGTAGATTGAAAAAAGTGCAAGTAAGTTACAATAATACATTTTAGCAATCACAATGTATTTTAGGCAGTGTGAGATTTAAATTCTCTACGGGGATTCAACATTGTAAAGTCAGCCATGTGTTCTCCGGAAGTGGCTCTTTGCACGTGCTAGCATGAGACCGGGAGTACACATTGACAACACTGCGTAATAATTAAGTAATTAAACTAGAATAAGATTACTTGCAAAAAGTTTGAGGTGTACCTGAATTTAAATTCAGGAGTGATTCTTCTTATTTGTATCGCAAGAGAAGGTCAAAAAAAAAGAAATGTGCGTATTTTTTTAAATAATCTTATCTAGGTCAAATTTAAGCGTTCCCACCCAAAACGAAGATGGCCAGCGCCTCAATGTTAAATCCCCGTAGAGAAATTCAGGGGCAGATAATAGTTCGTATAACGTTATTTCATAGAGTAAAACAAAACTGTTAACTGTGGGATAATTCTGTCTTTTGATTAAAAATAAATACAAAGGCAGAAAGGCACAAATAATTTTATAAAGCTTGAAAATCACACTATACAAAAGCCTGACAAAGAGTATAGTATTGTCTGACATTACAATATTTTTTCACACCAGATGATGGTCATGTTGTAGTTTTTATCAAATTCAAATTCTTTAATTGGATAAGCATAGTCAACAACAGGGTACAAAATTGCGTAATCCAATACAATACACACATAAATTCAAAGAAGTACAATTATCAAACACTGTGTACAACTTGAAATTTTGTAATTGCTTATTCAGGGAACTTTTATGTTTTCTTAAATATCTGGCATAATACTTTCAGCAGGAATTCTTGAAAGGTTCTATATTGTATTAAGTTATAATTAAATTATGACCATCTGTAATTCTGATCTGAAAAAAAATTATTTTGGTAGTCTACAATACAAGAATCACATTTCGAAAATTAAAATTCACAAGGGTTCCTTGAATAAAAATACTAGTATTAAGATTTGGTCTTACAGTTCTCATCATCACAACAATCCTCGTTGTTCTCCGGAGTTTGTCAGTACTTTTACATTTTCCCTTTTCCTTGAATATCCCCTTGGTATTTCTTGACACATTTTACCATGTCTTGGAGAAGATCTGCATTCCTTTAATGAATTTAAGAGTAAGGGCAATTTCAACTTGATTTATTCCATTTCTAGGTTCATTGTTCAAGAAATCATCAAATGTTTCTAAAAAGTTTGGATTTCATTTTGTCTTTTTTACCAGTTTCAATTTTATCATTAACTGACAATGTCCAAAGGATGAGGGTCGTTAAGGCAATTTTTGGCCCAAGAATTTGGTTAAGAAATGAAAAGTGGATAATATCTATTTATATTTTATGTTTTTGGTATTAAAAAATGTCTATAAATAGAAAATTAACAGAATTTTTAGTTTAATTGGTTCTACAACAATCGCATGGCACATAGAAATAGCTTTAAGTATGAAAATACTAAGAAATTACTTAATTTGATACAATTTTGTTGATTTTAATATAGATTGCACAAAAATATCACAACTACGTTTTCACAATTAAAGATCTATCAAGTACAAATGTTTGGTTAATATATTTTTGTGATGTTTTGGTGCAATCATATTTATTTTGAACAAAACATCTCCAAAAATTTAGTATTTTTACAGTTAATTGTTAAAATTCTAAATGAAATAGTCAAATATACCCTTTAATTTTGATGAAATGACAAAAAGTATATAAGAATAAGTAATGAATTATTGAAAGACAGCATTTTGAGAACAAATTATTATTGTATCACTAAATCTTAAATTTGGAAAAAATATGGGACTTAACGTACCTATTCCTTTGGAGATCAGAATTCAATCTATTCATTTTCAGTTTTTCTTCAAAATTAATTCACTTTGGTCTGCGCAAAAAGGTTTGGTGGCAAGATTGGTCATTGGTGAGATCTGGGCGGATACTAGTATATGAATGCATATATGGTTTCAGGTATATACTTGTTATTTTCTGGATGTTTTTACATGGATTAAAAGGGTTTTTATTTTATCAATATTTGGTGTTTTGGGGGATAGTAAAACTTGCTAAAGGGAGTTATATCAATGTGACAGTTGTTATTTCAGATTGAAGATGTGCATATTCCAGAAATGCCATCTCCAAGGCAGTCGGTTGTTGATGTTTTATGACACTGTTGCTCCACTGTAAATTGCTAGGACATTACTTTTGTTTATTTTATGTTTTCAAAATAAAATTCATCGAAAAGGACCTCAGCTAAATTTTAATTGATTGATTGAATGTTGTTAAATGTCCAGCTGCAAATATTCTTGCTTATTCAGAGTGAGAGCTCATTAAAGAGTGAATGAACCCTGCTTTGTACAAAAAGCTGGATTTTTTTTACCTGCTAGCACTGTAGGATTACATGCCGATTTACCCAGACATATTATTGTCTCAGGGCAGACCAGTCTTTGCTCTTAGTTCTAAATGAGGTGTGCTAAGTTGGGAAGCAGCAAGTCTTTGGTTTGACCTGGCTGGGGATCAAACCCACAATATACAATTGACATTACATACACACACTTCTGGCAGTGTAAAAATTTTACACTTTGATCTTTAAATTCAATCCCCCACAAGAATTAATTATTTATCAAGTTAGGTATTAATACATGGAAGATGTTGATTCTAGAATGTTCAGGAGAATGTTTAGAATGATTGACTGCAGCAAAACTATAATTATCTCCACAACTTTGATGCCAGGGTATACAATTTGGTCATTACAAAAACTATACAAGCTTCTATGTGTTTGGTATGAAATATTTATTTATGTAATGCAAACCTTGTTACTATTCAATTCCAAGTTTCAGTTATCAATGATAAACTTAACCCATTGACCACTGGTGATACATATTTGTGTCATGTGGGCAAGAGTCTATTTTTGTCTTCCACAGACCTCCATACATATTTGTCTTTAGTTACTTTATCATGTCAGACAGAAAAAAGGAAAAAAATAAGAAATGCCTTCAGCTGGATTTGTCAAAGCCCCCTTGCTTTCAGTACTGCTGTGTCCATCAATTTATTAGATAAGATACTTTTTACCTGGGGGTATGCCAAGGAAGAAAAATTCATGCACCAAAGCAGAGAACGGCCAAATGCCGAAAGTGACAGGATTGATTTAGTCAATGAAAGTTAAAAGTCTTCAAGTGAAATAGTTTCACAAAAGCCTCTTAGAATAACTGTGAAGCTAAAAATTTCATGAAATTCAAAATTTGCCCTTTTTTGCACCACTTGCTCTCCATAAAAGTCATGATAAATGCACTTTCTGACTTTCCTTCCTGACTAAAATTCTGAGCTAATGTTGGCAGTGTTTCTACCTGTGTTGCCAATGGCGGAAGCAGGACTAGGAGTTGCCCCAATAAGCTTGTCTTCACAACTCCTCTGAAACAACTGATCCGATTTTCATGAAACTTGGTATGTAGATAGGAAATCATATATAGTTGTGCATTTCACCAGGAAATCTTGATCTCCAGATTTTCTGAGGGTAATGCCCCTTGGAAATTAGAAAATAGTCATAAATGACCTTGTCAGCGCAACTCCTCTGAAACTACCCAACCAAATTCAACTAAACTTGGTATACAGTAAGAACATCAGCAAGAGACACAGGTCTAGACATCATTAGGTCTCACTTGTTTTTTCACCAAACAATAAATTGGAATGAATGCTTATTTAATTTTCTACCATCCAGGAAACACCAAATTGAAGAGGGATGGGGTTTTCATGTGTGCAAGAGTCTATTTTTGTCTTCCACAGACCTCCATACATATGTCTTTAGTTACTTTATCATGTTAGACAGAAAAAAGGCAAAAAATAAGAAATTCCTCCAGCTAGATTTGTCAAAGCCATCTTGCTTTTAGTACTGCTGGGTCCATCAATTTATTAGATAAGGTACTTTTTACCTAAGTGTATGCCAAGGAAAATAAATTCTTGCACCAAATATAAAAATAGGAGATGTGGCATGATTGTCCATGAGACAGCCACCCACCAAATGACAGTAGAATTATAACTTCTACAGGTCCCATTATGGCCTTCAACAATGAACCAGAGTCCATACCATAACAGAAGC
>JAULBM010008957.1:0-11745 GCA_032357055.1 Geukensia granosissima
TTGTTGGCCATGGTCTTGTCTGTCCTCGACTTAACGATTTCTGTCTGCCCCTTTGGTATCTTCGAATTCCTTCTACAATGTTGGTTTTCAGCAATCAGTATTCTAAAATCAAAACAACTGCTCTGTCTCTATGCCAACCACTAACAGCAAAAATCCATCTGAGCACAGAATTACTGGTGGTTTTGGAATGACAAAAATCTTTCAAAATCAAAATTCAAAGTGTCAAATTCAAATCATTGGAAGTTTTATTCTAAGGTTGACACCTTTCCTAATGAGACGAGATAGTTTAATCATTTTAACAGATTTAACTTCAATTTGCATTGTGATGACCACTAAAGATCATTCTATTTTAGTGAACCTTGTGGCACTTGGTACTACTCCAGTATTTATGTCCAGTTGTTGTTGTTCCAACCAATAAATATTCTTATGTATTTGTAAAAAAATACAATTTAATTGTCGATAAAAAAGATTGGCACCCTCTTAAGCATGGGTTCTAACTGCAGGCGGAGAAACCAGACGACCTTTTTCTTTTCCCCAGCCGCTCACCGTGGGGATTTTTCAAAAAGAAATAATTAGTAGTGTTTTCAAAAGATCGTTGGCACTCTAGCGGGTACAATCTGTGCGACAATTCTCGCCATCGTATTTTTGTATGACGTGGGAATATTGCAAGATCTGCTGCAAAACTGATAACAAGAGAAAGTCTACCAATTATCACAAGGTGTGTCTTTCGCTATATTAAATATTTCATAATTGAACCAGCCTAGCTTCAATGACCATATTAATAAGATGGACCGAAACAAATCGGGACATATTCCCGATTTTAAATAATAATGCAGACATCCTGTTCACACAAGTTTCGGTAATGACAAACATAATTAACTCAACTTTTTATGGTCACCTTCTAATTAGCTGTTTTATCTTCTTTGCTTCTCAGTAATACCCCTGTGTGCAAAGTGGCCTGTTCTATCTTGTAAAAAAAAGTAGAATTAGACATTGAGTCTCATACAAGATCCAAACATACACGTAACCTTCAACACTGAACTTTTTTAGAAACTGAAACCACTGACACATATCCTGTCGTACACCTTCCTCATGTTATAGATATAAATTTATTGATACAAAAGGTTATAATAGATTTTATTTTTATACAAGAAGGAAATGTGATAAGTTCGGCAGAAAATGTCTCATATATGACTTTCTTGTACTAAAGGTTAAATCTCGCCTCCCATCATGGATTTGAAATCCGTAGTAACATTAAAGTACATATCTTACAGAAAGCATTCAAATGAAAATAAAGATGTTTGCTTTTCCACTATACTACTTCCTATTTAGAGGTAATAGGTGACAAGTTCGGCAATCGATCTTTTGCATAGTTACTACTTGAAGTTCGGCATGTACCCGTTGTACTTAAACACAACGATAACTTCCTCGGTGATTCTCATTGGCCAAGAATAATCAATAAATGTTATACAAAATATACATATAACTATCGTGTACATTTTTAACACATACTGAATATCATTACCGTTGGAAAACGCTTCACCAGTTTTTTTAAAGAGTTATTGCACTACGTTGTTCATTAAATGTTCAAAAGTAATTTCCTTTGTGATTTTTAGCGTATATGTGTAATAGATTCTCTGGCAATTACAGAGAAAAATGATTTGAAATTTTCATGTTTCATTTTTTTTTTATTTTTCGAACGTGGTGCACTTTTCTTAAAAATGTTCGAATATTTAACGCTTTTGTATCTCTTTTTTCTATAATGTTGGCACATCTCGCAATGAGTGGTCCGTATAGTGGGTGACAATTTGCTCAATCTTAATTTCAGGTTCCTACCCAAACAGTCCCAATTTGGCATACTGTAAAATTTTTCAAATGAAAAAAAATGGCTTATACCAATCGCTATCTACAAAATTTGTTTCTGTATTGAAAAATCATTTTGCATTTCCATTGTGTTACCTACTATTTCACATTCAGGGTGAAAAATTCCGACAAAAATAAATTGTTAAGTTCCATAACTAACATCTCACTGATTTGAATATATGGTATATATATTTTTATTGCTAAAAAGCATACATTAAATTATTTTAAAAACATTGCTCATAATTGATGTTACCAAAATATTCCCACTGTTAAAGTCTATAATGTTACTGAATTTGCCGCTGTTGTTACCAATTATTACAACATGTTTTCGTTTATTTAATTCCTAATTTCTAAAGCAATAAGTCTTATTGTTAAGATTATTGTTACATTGAAATCCATACGATTATTGAATAGTCTTTAGCTCGTAAAACAGAAAAAAAACCGTTAACGATTTCACATGTGTTACTAGTTGTTTGTCCTTCGTGTAACTTTATGGGCAGTAACACCAAGGAAACATATTTTCCAAAAATATTCCATTTGTGAAATACCTTCTAAGGCTAAAGTGTTATGTTGAGATCAACTTTATTGCATCTATGGCAAATTTCAATGGTAATTTTAAAGGGATTAATAAGTTTGATGTTCACCCTTAGACATTAACAACCATAACGCTTAAAGTTGTATACACTTTGCCCTTGACCATATATGTTTTTTTCTCTTGAAAGTATGTATAAAGCAAATCAAAAAGCTCAGCTTACACTATTTATGTGGAACTGATGAAAATAGCGTATAAGTTTTTGTTGTTGTTAAGAGATTATAAGTTGAATGTCAATTGATTCTTTATACTTTCTAGATCTGATTTGGACAAAAGTTTAAAAAGCTGATATAGGCAGCTGGGTTTCACACAGGCAACACAGAATCGACTAAAATGCACGATGTTTTTTCATTACTATTCTTTGACCAAGATATTTCTAAATCCCCTTTTGCTACATTGGGAATTTTTTGTCTTAAATAGCTAGTAACTGTCTCAACACGGTCAAATATAAAGAAAAATAAACAAATCATGGTCACATATAAATTTGCTTCCTACCTGAGTTTGTTGCTCTGGATAGTTCAAGAGAATTTACTTATACGATGTACGTCAAAAAAACTTTTGAATATATTTCGCTTTTGTATCTATTTTTTCTATAATTTTGGCACAAGAGTTTAATTCGACAATCATAAGTTGAAGTGGTCAAACGGAATATAGCTGGTGTAAATTTATTATCACTTTTCTCGTGACCAGATATGTTTTATTTTATAAGTTGTTTTTCTCTTGAAAGTAAAATAAGCTCGCTTTGCGCTATTTATGTGGAACTGATAAAAATAGAGTGTAAGTTTTTGATGTTGTTTAAAGATTATAAGTAGAATGTCTCTTGATTCTTTGATTGAGTTTATAGTTTTTTTAGATCCGATATAGACAGCTGTGTTTCACCTAGGCAACATAACCGGGTAAAATACACTAATGTTTAACACTGTAGTATTTTAAATATAAAAATAGGAGAAGTGGCATGATTGTCCATGAGACAGCCACCCATCAAATGGCAGTAGAATTTAAACTTCTACGATTCCCATTACGGCCTTCAATAATGACCCAGTGTCCATACCGTAAAAGAAGCTGTAAAAAGCTCCGTAATAACAAGAGAAAATCTTCAAATTTAATCTTTAAAACTTTAAATTACGAAACAAAAATAGGCAAACATAACATGGTGGGGTACAAAATACACAGTAAAACCTAACAACATCCCAAATATTATGCTTGTTAACATTTAAAATATGAAAAAGGGTATAAAAACGAATTTAAAAAAAGTTGGTAAGGATGAGTCCTGGGGGGGTGCACGGTAGACCTACCTAGCCCACCGCCTATCACAATATTTTTGTCTTCCACTATATTAAAGAATTCTTCAATTCTTCATTCTTCATTGAACCAGCCAAATCTTAGTGACCCTATCATTCAGAAAGACCGACACAAACCGGGAACATGGACACATAAAGTTGTGCATGCATCCTGTTTAGACATGTTTGCGAGATAACGACACGCAGAATTAGCTAAACTTTTTATGGTCACCTTCCAATAAGCTCTCTTATCTACTTTGGTGTCAGTATTACTTTGTGTGCAAAATGGCCTGTTATATCCACAGGAGCTTGGGGCATGGGACACTCCCATTTTTCCTTCCTTTTTAAAATTTTATGGGTATGTCAGTTGATGTTACCTAATATAACTGAATTGAAAAATGATGCGGTCACTTGGTCTTTTATTGAGAAAAGGTAAGAAAGTTTTGACGGAAGTCGTAGAAAACATGAAAAAGCCGGAATATCCAGAAGAGACACGGAATTTCTGTTGAACTCCAGAGAGTTAGTTCAGATTTTATCCGACATGGTCCTATTTTCTTCACGACTTCCGTCAAAATTGATCACAAACCAAACGGTTTCTTACCTTCTATCCTTAAAAGACCAATTGACCCGCAGCATTTTTCGATTTTGCTATATTAGATAACTTTACAAAATTTTTACTACACAAATTAATAAAAGAAAATAAAAAGAAAAGAAAAAATGAGGGAGGGGGGGGCTTCCATTCCCTAACCGCGTGTGATTCCATCTTGTAAATAAAAGTAGATCGAGGCATAAATTATGAAACAATATTATCACACATTAAACTTTCATCATTGCACTTTTTTTTAAAAACTGAAAACACTAAATCATATATCGAAAAATGTTAAATTATCAACATATCCAGTCGTATTCATCCGTTATTGATACAATAGGTTATAAATAGATTTTTTTAAAACATGTTTTAAAGATATGATAAGTTCGGCAGAAAATGCTTTGTATATGACTTCCCTGTACTACAGATTGAGTCTCGCTCTCATCATGGATATGCAATATTCGTAGCAACATTTAAGTACATATTTTACAGAAAGCATTCAAATAAAAATGAAGCTTTTTCTTTACCACTATAAATTTCCTATTTAAAGTGAAAAGGCGACAAGTTCGGCAATCGAACTTTTGCATCGTTACAACTTGAAGTTCGGCATATACACGTTATAGACTTAAACATAACAATTACACAATTACTTCCTTAGTGTTTATCATTGGCCAAGTCAAATCAATAACTGTAATGCACTATCGTATACATCGTTAACGCGTACTGAAAATCAACAACACAGTTGGAAAACGGTCCACTAGTTCTTGTTTAAAAAGAATAAATGCACTGCGTTGTTCATTAAATCTTCAAAGTAAATTCATGTGGGGTTTTAAGCATATGATAGATTTTCATGTTTTGTTTGAAAAGTTACGTATACAAGACACTATTGTATTATCTAGTGGTTTAATTAGGTCATTCTGAAAAAGTCCAAACTCATGTGATTGCATGCGATGAAGTTGATCTTAACCTTGTACTTAAGTCTTAGGAAAAAGGTTATTTCGCAAATGGAATAAATTATTAACATATGTTTCCTTGATGTTACTATCCGTGGGTGAACCAATATAGAGTAACATGAAAGAAAAGCAACCAATTGGTAACACAAGGGAAATGTTAAACTGTTTTTTTCTGTTTTAAGAGCTGAAGACTTTTTAATAATCATTTATGGTTATTAGTATGGAATTCAGAAGTAACCTTAATCTTAATAAGATTTTTTTCTTAAGAAATTATGAATTAAAAAAATATAACGTGATGTTGGAATTGGTAACAGAAGGGACAAATTCAGTAACATTATAGTCTTCAATACAACAATACCAATTAAGTGAAATGTGTATAAAATAAAATAATGTATGCCTTTTAGCAATAGAAATGTAAATTGATCAAAGATTCAAATCAATGAAATACTAGGTATAGAATTTACAAATTTTTTCGGAATTTTTCATTTTTTACCCTAAATGTTTAAAAGTAGGTAACACAATGGGCATGAAAATGATTTTTCAATACTGAAACAATTTTTGTAGCTAGCGATCTGTATTAGCCATTTCTTTTCATTTGAAAAATTTGACATTATGCCAAATTGGGACTGATCGGGTTGGAACCTGAAATTATACATTTTGTCATTCACAATACGGACCATTCATTACGAGATGTTGTAAAGGGTTTAACGTAGCGTTTTCCCAACAAAGAGCACGGCGGTAACGTTCACGTCCGAGGCGGGCGTAGAATTTATACATCCCGCTTAACGACCTGACGACCACTAAGGAGGGGTTATAGCTCCTTGCATACAAAACTTGCAACCAATTTCTTAACTCCCGCCTACCCCCATGGTGATTGAGTATTTATACATCCTGTACAACCAATGGACGCCCCTTTAGGAGGGGTTCCACATACATGCGGAGAAACCGACCGGTCTATTTCTATACTCCGGCCGCCCTCGGGGGGAACCAGGTAATGGCAAAACATGTCTTTAATTGTAGAATTTGTGGACATTTTGAAAAATAAAATTAGAGGTGAATAAATGTAGAATGATGTCTCTTTTTGACGACCAAATAACTATACAGTCCGCCAAAAGTTAAACATCACCAACAATTTTCCAATATATTTTTCTAATAAGGCAATTAAGTAAAAATTTAATACATGTTCATGAAATTGACCATCATTGTCTTAATGAAAAATATCGATAAGGTGTCGATCAATCGATAAATCATTGAACATCTAAATTAGGTTTCGCCAAAAGTATACTTTCAAATTTAACACAAAATGTTTTGACTGATTACACAAACATCTTTCCTTTAATGGTTATTTGAAAAAAAGCTTTTTGAAATGGTCAGACGAAAAATGTGTATCGCCGAACGCTGGCAAGCGGTTGGCATGAACAGCGCCGGCCTAAGTAATCGCTGAACAGCAACCAATTTGAAGTGAACAATTCTATGACCTACAGGAACCGTCGAAGACCGCCAAAGACCCGCTCGACCCCGTAAACATCCCCTAGAGAAGACCGTTGCCTTAATAAACAAGCCAGATTACAGCCATTGTCAACGGCAATGCAATTGAGAGGTATGTGGTCGATTCGTGGTCACCTAGTGTAAGAACTGTTGTTCGCAGGCTAAATAGTTTTCGTTTACGTGCTCCTAGACTAGTGAAATACCCAGAATTTACTCGTAGACACCGCCAGGCACGCCTCCATCGTCACTGGAACCTACGGAGTTGGAATCGAATTCATTGGTCCGATGAAAGCCGGTTCCTGTTGAAGCCTATGGATGGTCGAATACATGTTTGGAGGGAACGAAATAATGCACTGAACAGCAACAACTGCTGCATATGATGACGGCGGCGTAACCGTTTGGGGTTGCTTTTCAAATGACTGTAAGCGTCCGTCACAGGTAATTGACGGTACCCTGAATGGCCAAAAATACCGAGATGACATCTTGGACAGCCATGTTTCGCCTCATTTTAAGAATCATGCACTTGCAGGCAGACCATTGTTCTAAGATTACAACGCTCGGCCACATCGAGCACAGATTATAAGGGACTTTATTAAAACAGAGTCCATTGAAAGATTCCCATGGCCCTCCATGTCACCGGACATGAACTTGACCGAACATGTATGGGACTTTATCGGTATTAAAATCAATCAGCGACAACCGAAATGTCAAAACCTGAATGAATTTCTGGTAGCTCTTATCGCCGAATGGCAGAGGTTTCTACAGTATAGGCGTCGGCGTTTGGTCAGGGGAATGAAGAGGCGTGTTGAACATGTATACTGGAAGCGCGGAGGTTAAAACAGATACTAACGATCTTTACGTTAAACGACAGTTTATCTACTCATAATTCATGTGAATAAAATTTATACTTGTATCATTTTTAAAAAAGTGTAAAAAAGATCTTAAAGTGAAACTTAAAATTGTCTTTTGTGATGTTGATTTTTCGCCCTTTTTTTAATTGGTCAATGTGTACCCTTAATGTCCTTTGTACATTCGGATCACTGATTTAATAAGGGTCGTCGATTCCTATTTAATAAAGAAATAAAGGTTTACCAGCAAATTAAACGTCTAAACCATTTTTTGTCTGTTAAAAAAATTAATATTATCAAAACCAAGGTGATGGACTGTATAAATTTCGTCTTTTTTCTGTGAAATAAATACAAAGCATTCCAACCAAATGAACACCTCAAAATTTTAAGCAGCATCTTTTCATTTGAACATGGCGCAGTTTCCTTAAAATGTTTAAATAGTTTACGCTTTTGTATCTCTTTTTTCTATTGTTTTGCTACTAACCTTATTAGCGTTAAAAGAAGGCAAATGGACTATAGCTGGTGTCACTTTATTATCACTTTGCCCGTGACCAAATATGTTTTTTTTCTCTTGAAAGTATGTATTAAGCAATTCAAATAAGCTCAGCTTTCGCTATTTATTTGGAACTGATTAATGATTAAAAAAGGTGTTAGTTTTTATGTTGTTTAGAGATTATAAGCGGAGTCTGTTGATTCTTTTTGATTAGCAATTTCTAGATCTGATTAGGGTCAAAAGCTGAATAGCTGATACAGGCAGCTGTGTTTCATATAGACAGCACAAAACCGAGTAAAATGCACGGTGTTTTTTCATGACTATTTTTTGACGCTTTGGTAATTTTTAAAGTAGGTATTTTCAAACTAGCATTTGCGTGGGAATTTCAATGATTTGATGTTTAACAGATTGCTTAAAATACTTCTGTGTGAATACAGAAAGATAATATAGATGCAATTGAGAAAATAAATGTTTCCGTAAGATTTAGATCTATCTAAAGTTTATAACTTGATATCAGAAAATAGACTAAGCTAGGAAATGAGCGAAGAAATAAAAGAAACTCTTGAAAAAAATAAGCTGGGAGATGTATACGCCATTTGCTCTGCCTTGGCACCTGGAATATTAACTGGAAGTTTACTATTAGAATGTTGACAATCACGTTTGTCATATAGTTTGGTGTGAAGCTTTCCTATTATCTTCTTCGATACGAAATTCATTTCTGAGTCAGTATTTGGAGTGGCATTGTGTTTGAAATTTCAAGCTCATTTTCGGTAGATGAGGCGATGATAATCCAGTAATTGTACATTGTTTAGTGACTGAACATCATCTATATAACAGAAGCTAGATTTTTTAAGATTTGGCTCAATTCTGTCTTTTTTCTTCAAAAGAACTTGAAGAAAGTCTGCCGCAAGCAAGTTGCGAAATGATCAGCGACAAGAGGAGCACAAATAACGCCCATTTGAATGCCGATTATATTGAAAAGCTCGTCAACCAAACTGAACAAAGATGTTGTCAGTTAAGAAATCGAACATCAACCCACTCTGTATATATATTTTTTATTTTGTGTTGCGTAGAATAAATGATATTATGCTCTATAAAAACAAAGATCCGTGTCAGATGTAGATTCTTTGTACTTGACACCAGACAACACCAATTTTCGAGGTGTTCTATCAAGCCTTACCGACATACTGTCAACAATCATGTGATTGGTTATATAAGCTTTGCTATTGTAAACTTCAAATATTATATGATAATAACAAGATAAAGATTCTATTTATATAGAAGGAAGTATGATTAGTTCGGCAAAATATCTAGTATATGACTTCCTGGTATTACAAGTTGTAAATAATGGATTATAGCATTGACATACATTTATTACATATAAAAGATAAGTAAAATAATGTTGTTTGCCTATCCATTATATTTTAATTAAATTGACACAGCGAATGTATTTTTAGTAGAAGCGAGTTACAAGTTAGGCAAATGCTGTATTGCAAGATATCCACTTGAAGTTCGGCAGGTACCGTTTTAAAGATTTTATGCATAACGTTTAATTGCTTCCTAAATGATTTTCATTGGCCAACATTAATCAATTCAGTTTATACACCTGGTTGCAAATCAATACATTTCATTGTGTTTAGATATGATCAAATCAATTATATAGGTTAAATCACGTGAAACATGATGTTATAGGGATAATAAACAAGAAAATCATTTAATAATCATTTAATAATATTCACCTTGAAAAGAACAGAATGATATGTTTGACGATAAAGGTGTAAGTTATAAAAGAGTTACATATTACAAATCTACAGTAAACTATGATAACAGATAGAGCACTACAATTAAAGGATCAAATTACTTGAAATCAAATTAAAGTGTCTTCTGTTGTGTTTCTAACGACCATTGTTCTATGACAAAGGGCTATTTCGAACCATTTTGATATTTGAAATCGTTTTGTCCGATGACTTTAAATAATTGATAAGCCCCTAACTTGACAATAGAACACAAATCAAGACGGAGTCAAATCAAGAATTTTTATGGACTTCATGACTCACAACGTTTTTGTGACTTTTGTCGAACATGCATTTCAACGGACATTTGACATTCTAAACGAAACAACTGAGCACCGCTTATCGTTTATTTATTCCTTTATTACTATACCCAGCATTATGAAGAGAAAGAGAGAAAATTAGCTCGACACTTTCGTTTTACGTTCCACTATATAGATGGCTCCTGTTCAGTTAATGATACTTACCTTGGTGACTATGTACCAACATCTATCTATTTGAAATCAAAGCTACCACAAACGCAGAACTGTCTGCTTTAGAAACAGATATACATTTATAAACTAACTGTCGGTTAAAAAAAGGCTTTACAACAAGAGAGGTAACTTAGATTTTCACATAGTGAACTTTTCGCTCATGTTTTCAACATTTCAACCACAATTGCATATTCAGTGTTTATGCCACTCCTAGCTATAGATGAGACCAGTTTTAAAGGGTTCAGCAAGTTAATTTTACAGAACGAAATTCAAAATACCTAAAGTTATTTTATAACTGTTGAAATGACAGATAATAAGAATGCCCGGACAGCTCTAAAATTAACGTGAAAACTTAACCTTGTCCGATATCCGGTCTACATCAAGCAGGTCTAACTTAAGGTTTACTATGTTAACTCTAGGTCTAGTTTACTTCGGATAAAGCAGTTCTAATTGAAGATATCTTGGTCTCAGGTTTGATTTACAGTCAATTATTTGTTTTAAGTTAAACTGTATGTGAGATCAGTGTTCTTTGTAAAGCATCTTGGACTCGGGTCTGCTTAAGTATTAGACAATATATCAGTAAAAATTTACTTGAAAAAATAATGCTGATGTGAATGCGGAGAAAGGTTTCAACATTTTTTGCAAAAACTGTCAAACGTGTTTCAACAGACTATCGTCATTCCATTGGTTTTCTAAAATAGAAGTCGCCGTGAGAGAAATCGCACCACGGAGAAGTCGCCCTCGGAGATGTCGCCCCAAATGAAAATAGCGTAAGAGAAGTAGCCCGTATAATTTTCATTACTGCTCACCGTCTCGCTGATTTATTCCTTTATTCGTATGAAGCTGACACTCTGATAGATATAAAAATAGGAGATGTGGCATGAGACACCCCACCAAGTGACAGTAGAATTTTAACTTCTACAGGTCCCGTTATGGCCTTCAACAATGAACCATACCATAACGGAAGCTGTAAAAAGCCCCGAAATGCAAATTGTGAAACTATACATAAGACACGACAATCGACCCAATCTAAAGCAAAAATGGTGAACATATAACAATAAATGACAAACAAAACAACAACAACCACTGGATAACAGGTTCCTGGCTTGGGACAGGCACATTATTATGTGGCGGGCTTAAACCGGTTTTGAGCGCTCAACCCTCCCCCTAACCTGGGACAGTGGTGTGACAAAACACACTATAAAATCGGTTGAAATGAATTTAACACTTGAGATTGATACTGGAAACCAATAACAAATATTATTAAAACTTAATACAAGATACAACAAAAGTATCGAACTCAAAAGTGTACTCGCAGTTGCTGTCTGCTAGTTAAAAACCCAAAAGCAACCGATAAGGAAACCAAGTTTTCCCTC
>JAULBM010008968.1:0-11744 GCA_032357055.1 Geukensia granosissima
CGGACGCCCCTTAAGCAGGGGTTCTACCTGCAGGCGGAGAAACCGAACGGCCTATTTCTATACCCCGACCGCCCTCGAGGGGGACAATTAACACAAAGCAAGAGACAAATCACAAAATCATGCTTATGTATTTTGAATGTTGGTATAAATCCTCGCCAATAAAAATTGTTCATTGTAATATATTGCCTTTTTTAAGGTTGCTTGGCGAAAGGTATCCGAGGACTTCCCGTTGTCTGTTGGCAAAATGATGTATGCTCCAAATGAAGAAATGAGTATTGACTACCAGGAGGGCGAGTATGTAACTAATGTCAACCTTGTCATTAAGAGGACGAAGCCTTCTCATTCAGGGAAGTATGAATGCCAAGCTATATCCACGGATGTCAAGCTGAATTATGTGGAATTGACAGTTATTAGTGAGTCATATATTAACATGTCTTCTACCAACAAGCAATACCTACTTAATTTATAATCACATGCATTAAATGGTTTTGATTCGACTGGTAAGCATTATTCCCCAACAGTATGTTAGTTGTATAATTAAAGGCCTGATTCAACACTATATAACGAAAGGAAAATATAATTATTATGGTTTATTGTGATTATAATATCCTTGAAAAAACCTAACTGTTTTTTCTGTTTACTATTTTTTCTTCTGGTTTTTTTTTTTGCAACCATTACAACACACAGTAAAGATCTTTAAGGACCTATTTCGAACACAAAAATATTTTTTGTGTTCTTGTCTTATTGGTTATTATTAAAAGGGGTAAAAATTTAAATTATTTTCCTAACAACATTGTCTATATGAGACCGAAAAACCCTCGTTACCAGAAACATTTAAGATACCGAAGGAAAAAATATAAAATATGGATGAATATATAATAAAATATTTAATACACGTTTATTTTGTTAAAAAAGATGAGTGACCAAGCTATATATATTTGGCTCTTGGAAGAGAAAAACCTTACTTTATCTCTCAGCAACCCGATTCTAACATTCTAACAATCCTGTAAATAAAATATGCAAAAAAAAAAATGGATTTCAACAAAATTTTTGTAACCTTCGACAAACATTTGTTAGAAAAAATATCGACATTCTAATTAGCACCAACTGCAATGTATCTTCATTTGTACCAAGTAGACTTCAAAGAACAGCCTAAACTTAAAAAGAAAGACAGTCGACCTGAATCTTTTGGATTCACTTTCCGCTTGTAGATGATGAAATTTCACTAAACAATTCTTATTTGGTGATTATGGCGAATGCATATATCCGTTGAACCTGAAATGAAGGATACTGCTGGCACAAAAAGGCTTGCCTTATGCAAGATTAACATCTAGAAAATGACTGTAATAACGGGTTAAAAACATCTAGCAAATGACATGAAGGGCGGGTTTAAAGCAGCTTAACGACTAGAGATGGGTTTGATTTTCCCAATGTGAAATTTTTATGCGTATTTAAGCAGCACCTGCAAAGAGTATTTTTGAGCTTGCAAAGTATTCACAAGACTTTGCATCCTACCACGATTTTGTTGTTAGAGGGTTCCTGCTGATGAGAAAGGTTTTCTTGTAAATAGACTATCCTCATAATTTCGAAAGTTTTTCAGTCGCCAACATGACTTGAATGTTCGTTACGCAATATTAATTTAACAAATGACTTGATTTCCAATTGTAAAATTTCGTTCCAATACCACGGATTAAAACTAAACCTCTTAGCCCACCGAGTAACACGACAGTCGCGACTAGTTGGGTTGCTTACTCTTTCTGAGCACCTGAGATCACAAGCGTTTTCATTGGATTCTTTATACTCTAGCTTTAGTTTTCATTGTAGAGTTTTGTGTACTGGTTGCCCTTTTTTTTGTTTGCTATGGTCTTGCCCTTCTTAGGAATTAACGATTTTCATCTGGCCCTTTGGTATCTCCGAATTTTAAATCTGATATAAAGACAAACATACTTTTTCATTTGATGTCAGAAACTTGATATCTCCGTAGAGAAATGTCGCCCCTGACTTATACCGGATGGAAAAATTGACAATGACTAGGCTGCCTACTGTTCAGGATTATATGAGGTAACCATAGGGTTTTGGTTAGGTCCACAATGTTCATAGTCATGTGTTTATTTATATAGTTTTATATGTACAGTATGTGTCATGTTCAGTCTTTAACATATTCTGTAGAATGCCATTCTGATGACTTGTCCAATTTTGCTTATAACTTGTTTTTTTAATCTTAATATTTTGTTCTTTGGAATGAACATTGACTTTCTAGTCAACACATATGATTGGGTCTCCTTCGGCAAATAGGTGTTGTCTCCACAGTTAAGCAAGACAACTCATTTATAATTAATAAGAAGGAGACAGCGTATTACTAGACTTGCTATTGAAGATTATGTGTTAGATGATTGAAAACCAGAATGGTTAAGGAGGAGAAGCGGATTAGAAATTTTAATTATGAATTCTGCCTGTATAAATATTTCGTGAGAAATAATGCAGTTCATCGAAAATTTAAAAAAATCGATAGAGTTTTGTCATGCCACTGGATTTTGCTTCTTATTTCGAATTTTTGTTTCGGATTCGAGTTCTTTTAATAACTATGGTTGGTTATCAGACTTCCTTTTTTGGTTTTGTTTTTAATGGTACTGATGACAGGTTACTCCGTGAAATGAACATGCAGCATAGGAATATTGATATTCCTATTTTTAACATTGGTGACTGACGTTTGACAAAAAAACAAAGACATTTTATTTCTTGCCGTTTCTCCCATCTGAACCCTATTATTGTTGCATATATCAAAAGAAAATCCCTATATTAATTACGAATCAAGGCTACTCGTCATTCATTGATATAATATGATGAAACTGATGATTTACTTCCACCATATATTAATATTTTACCGCGGCTCTTACTTGAATGAAACACTTAATTATATAGACAAGGCAGAAATAATAGGTATTTGCTGTAATCGCGTTTTTATTCTCATTCTGGTTTTCGTTTTATCTTTTAGTTTGTTTCAAATTTGTCTTGTCTCTGGACTAAGCACTTAAGGTCTCTCACATGGGTATTCTACACTGACTTCCCTAATTTTTCCTGAATAAAAATTTGCATTTGTATTTAAAAATTTACACTTGAAATACAAATATTATAAACCAACGAGTTTTACAGTACATGTACAAAACTACCCTTTAATTGTATGATTATTACAAATTATTCTTTATCTGTCTTGTACATCCTGTTATTTCTCGTTGCAGAAGAACGACCCGTCTTTAAGCAATGTAAGTACGAATTGTGTTATGTAATTACTGTAATAGACATAAAATTACCTTAAACACCGAACCAGTCCATTAAGGTGGATATATTTACATCTAAAACTTCCGTTTGTTGGAACAATGCAATGCAAACCTCTTTTATTTGGTATAAGGTAAAAGGCAGTGCTCAAGATAAAATAGGATTAAAAATATACGTTTGAGAATATAATCGTAATGGGGTAATCCACTTAATCGTACGCATATGCTCAAGCATTAGTTTATGTAAAATTTAAATCAAATTAAACTTTTTAAAATTATAAAGGCGAGCAGCAAAATCAAACGCAAAAATTAAAGACTGGACATTGACTGCTTAGGCTACTTTATCATCTCAGGTAAAGATGTAAAAGCCACATATATTCATGAGATTATCATCCCAAACGAACATAAACATAAGGAAAAACCTAATAACATTGTTACTTACGAATCATTGCGTAAGTTCGAAAATCTCTAATGCATATTTAATAATACTTTAATCATATATCTTTTGGGTTTTTAAATGTGTAGTGCAGTCTTGTTTGGCAAATCTGTATCATACATCCATGTACAACGATGTGTATGTTTCTGAATTTTGACAGCGAGTTCAATATTCTTAAAACCTTTTTATCATCCATAATATTTTTTGCTGAATTTTCAATCTCAGTAAATCTCCATTCTTTCAGGAAAATGTGTTGCGTATCTTAATATTTTTCAGCGGATACTTTAGGCAAAATTATACCGTGAAGTTATTCCATTGTTTCGTGAATCGATTAATACTTTGTTGCTAAAGCTCCCTTTATTAAATACAAAAAAAAAAAATATGAGCAAACAGTTCGCGAATATGTTGATTCCGCTGAAAGCCAACTTTTCACAAAATGTTAACAAACAATGCGCGTCGGTCTGGCAAGGCATGGATTGGTTTTTTTTTAAATAATATATTCTTTCGAAAAAAGTCGCGCAAATTTTGGTAGGTTATTTTTCTGGTTTGTGTTGTGCTGTAAATTACATTTTGTCAGGTGTCACTCAGATTGTCAAAAAAGTTATGATAGAATATGTAAAAAGTCACTAGATAGTAAATTTCTGACGTCGTTTTCATAAGTTTTTTACGTTTTTGGGAAACCTACATTTCTTTGAAAGAAGGTTCATTGAACACTTTATCTAAAATTTAACTGAAAGAATGAGATTAAATAGAAGATGCCCCAAGACTGCTGGTCAAAAGGTATGGGGAGTTAGGAGGTAAGAGCAATATAAGTCGAAATGCTTGTCTCATTCGATTATAACTCTCGAGCAATAAATAAGAGCAACATATTTCTATATCCTTATAAAAGTCAGTTATAACTCTTGAACAATATCAGTGTTTTCGGCCATGCAGTTGATAATTGTAGAACAATGTGATCATTGCATGCGATATGGATTTAGACATGCATTATTCTCTATAATACATTTAATTATCTTGATATCACGAACAAATTTTGTTTTCATTTGTGCCTTAAGGACATTTGGCTTCAGATTTGAAAAGAACGTTGCGTAGATAACAATATATGATATACTTGTTGGGATTTGATCTTAAGTCTTATAATCATCTGGCAATACAGACATCCGTTCATAACTGATGAGGATTTAAACATACTTAGGATAAATACATCCATCCATTATTATGAGATTAAATGTTTTTTGAAGTTTACCTATCAATCTGCAAGTTTTGGATATTGAGATAGTGGAGTTATAATTATATAAGAACTTTGATTGCAGTAAGTTGCAAAAAATGTGAAAGGAGCAAGAATAACCAAACTCTCATCCATTCTATTCGATGTTTTATTTTTCACATTAATTGATTACATTGCAGTAATTTCTGAAACGCATGCATGTTTAAGTTTAAGAAAGAGATAATTAATAATCAATTGATATATCAGCATTTATTTGAGTTTTGTATTGAATTCTGAAATGTACGTTTTAAATCAAATGTTAAACAAATCATTGTTCGACAATTTGTAAGCATTGAAAATTTTTTTTTACAAAACCGTATTATGAACATTCTTTTTTGACGATATCGTTACGATATTATCGATGAAGAGTTCGATGGGGATGAAAGTCGTGATAATAACTTCCTTATCCGGCATGTTATAATATTTTTTAAATTCTTCTCCTGGAGGTGTATTTTTTAAACTTTAATTTGTTTTTAACATTTGATGATTTTGTTTTTTAGCTATTTCATTAGACGGTTCGGTATACCTAAGTCCACAGCAAAGACTTAATTTAACTTGCAACGCTACTGGTACCATTCGTGCACCAGAACTGATTGACTGGTTTCATAATGGAAATCTTATTGATGAAAGAAAATCACAATGGCGAAGCAGAGCAATTATATACAATCATGTTCCCCAAGTTCCAGGAAGGTCACTTATCAGTCAGTTAACGGTAGAACAGGTGACACCAGAAGATGCAGGAGTATATGTTTGCCGAAGTATGGCCCCTACTTTAAACAGTGGTGTAGAAACTACAAGTATAACTGTACATATTTTGAATGGTAGGTGTTTTAAACTAGTGAACAGAGAAGTTTACATAATTAGCGTTTTAACAATGTAAGCTTTGTTTATCTAATTCGTAAATAGAGTGACATTGCTTTTAAATAAAACAAAATGTCTGAAGACACGAGCTGAATAGTGACGTTGTCAGTCAATTGTCGCTTAACTGCACGTGGTTAAATAATTATTGCACGCGGGTTAATCACTTCTTATATGTGTAAAAGGTCCAAATCAAAATCTTTTCAACTTATCGAATCCACACAAAATCAAAAAACGAATGTACTTAAGAGAAAATTATAGAAATGTTAGATTTCCTAATCGGCAATTTATTTCTTCAGTTTGTTAGAAGAGATTTTCAGCAGACGATCGACATTCATGGGCACTTTTTGTGCTCTTTTCCTCTCCGATCTATTATTTCGTCACTAATTTGAGTCAGAATTTCTTCAGGGGCTATCGCATAAAAAAGACAAAATGATGGCTGAAATCCTTTATTTTAGCTTCCGTCATAAAATTAGTTCGTTCAGTAATCAATGAAGGATTATTTAATTTTTTATATCTACCCAAAGGAGCTAGATTCTTGAAAATAAAGACACAAAAATACTGCCATGTCTGACTCAGACCTTGCTCTGCCCCTTGAACAAGACAATGAAAGAAGGCTTCATTAAAAACTATATGACAAATGTGAAGACTTCAACTTTCCTCTAGTAAAATTGTCATTAATAGTCAAAGAAAACAAGGCATCTTGCAAGGACCAAAAATATAATTATCGATAGCAACTATAAGAAAATTTGGACACAAATTAATTTTGATGTAAATTATTGGGCAGAGAATCAGATTTTGATACCAATAAGACAATATTTAATAAATCTTTAAATATGGTTATATAAAGATAACATTTGTGTTTAGGTTTATTCAAGTAAACGACACGTCCAAATCGATTGCGTTTAAATTGACGATGTTTATATACCACATTTCCATAAACTTTTGGGCGTGATATTCTGTTTTTGAACAATTTACTTCTTTTTCAAAAACAAGTCGTCAATATAGAACTGCTCAAACATGGATATGTTGAAGTCATCACTGTAGAATTTTAAATGTCGACACCACAATCTTGTGCCTGGTATGGAGTTTTTGTTTCACAGATGAATATGGATCTTTTCCTGAGAAGATTCAGAATAACCTGAATAGGCCGTTCACTTTTTTCCAACTGCAGGTTATAATCCCTCTCAACCTTTCACTTTATCCTGATTTGATTATTTCGAATATGAAAATGAACATTGCGGACCACCTTCGTTCACACACGTTTTTTTTTTTGGTGAGGTGCACATTGATGATAGTTTTTAGTTTTATATGTACAGTAGGTGTCATCTTTCCGTCTTTCGCGTGTTTTATAGATTGCCGTGTCTGTCCACTTGTTTCTTTTCGTCTGGCTGTTCGGTTTTCTTTCGCTTCTCTTCAGACAGGTCTGGAATATATAATGCATGTTGCAAATAAAAAAATATCTTAAAATCCAATAACACGAAGAAAATTTGAACAAAATACAAACAAGCAATATCAAAAGTACCGAAACCCGCATTAAAAGAACAACACTATGTTGAGGAACTTATTTCGAACAAGAAAGCATCCTTTGTGCAACGCGCTTGGGAAGTCAAATAGGCATTTCGTAGTTTCAGGTCACAGGTCTTTATCTCAAATATGCATTATAACCATCATAAAACCTAAAGGACGACATTAACCTGATATGGCAAAACTTTTTTGTGGGAATCGCAACCGGTTCAGAAACCCTTATGTGTGGCACTGACACGAGTAAAGCTTATTTACTGGAAAAGCTAGTATTGGGTCTTCCTAAGAAAACGTGTGGCGGCTGCTTCAATGTTCTGTAGCAGGAGCTAGGCAAGACTGATGAACAAAGAAAACCTCTATTGAGGTATAACAAACCCAGTCAAATTAAACAGTGAAGAGCATAAGGATAATGTAAGCTGTATCCATTTCACAACGTAAAAGAAAAGCAGATTAAATAATTGTGGGTTCTATGAAATGGTCACATCGAAAATCCAGTTAGGTAGAGTAACTCCTTGTTATTCTTTTTTTTAAATTAAAATATTTGGTACAATACCAGTAACTTAAAATACTAAATAAGTTTTCGTAATTTTTGTTGAGCGGTTTAGGAGAAGAAGTGAATAAAAATTTATACTACCTCTTTCATCATCACCTGACCTAAATTTCCGTTTTAAGTTTTTCAATCAGTCGTCGTCCACAATTACAGAAAAAATTTCTCCTCTGAAGCCGCATAGCCATTTTTTAGTATTGTCTTTGGTCAGTCCTCAAACATAATTGTTTCCGACACCCCTGTTTGTCGTCCAATATGGCCACTGTAAATTAAATAAAAAAGGGTGACATATATATAAATCGTGTTGTCTCACACTAGAACCAATTGTTAATAGACTTTGGTTGAAAAGACCTCAGACGGCCCTCTACAAAAAATTTTCTGACGGCATCCCTGTCTGCAATCCAACTTATTTTACCATAGTAGCCTATAGGAAATCTAACTGAAATTCTTCTTGTCAGAATTAAATTTCAGAGCAAATTTCAGCCAAATTTTGGTGGAATGGCCTTTACCAAAATTGTTGACGGCATTTAGGACCACAGTGGCCACCACAGCCGAACCTTATTTAACATAGGACCCTTATGATAAATTTACTAAAAACTCTCCTTTTCAGAAATTACTTCGCAAGTTACAGCAAATCTTTGTTGAAGTCGTCCTTTGATGGTCTTCTACGGAAATTGTGCCAGGGATTCCAAACCACTAACATTGATTGCTGACCCGATGAACCTAAAATGGGACACTTTAGAACATTCACATAAATGCTCCATTGGTTGTCCTCCATCAAAATTTCTTCCAAAATTGTGTCATGCATCACTGACCGCTAACTAAGGTGGCCGCCACATCCGAACTTAATTTAACATTGGACCCTGTTGGAAATTTACTTAAAAATCGTATTTTCTATTAACGGAGCCAGTGTTCCAAACTTGGTTAAATGGCTCTCTACTAAAATCGTGACCTGCATTCTTGCCTGCCAACTAAATTAGCAGTAACAGCCAAACTTATGGAACTACGGAGGGAATTGTTCCCTAACAATATTTTTAACAACACCCACTCCTTGCAAGTCTAAAAATGAGCCGCTATCAGTAAAATGCTTCTAAGAGCCTCTAGTTTGAATTTTGACTGTTAGAAGTGTTGACGAAATAAAAATTTGTTGAAGTAATTTATTAAGTGGTTTAGGCGAAGTATATTAGATAATTGTACTTTCCCAATTTTTGGCAATTTCTTAGTAAAATTGTTGCCGAAATAAAGAAAATAATATCTAGTGAAAATATAATAGAAGATGAAGAATATTTATACATGTTAATAAAGAATGTGTGAGAGTATTGTTGAATTATATTCACTAAGTGGTTTAGGATGCTTTGTGTGCCTGTACCAAATCAGGAACTTGTAATCCAGTGGATGTCATTGTTTTAATGTAATGTGTTTTATATTGTATACTTAATTGGTCGATAGTTGTTACATTTGAATATCATCGCATTTTATTTTTGCGCCTGTCACAGCTTGCCGTAGGGGTGGATATATAGTGTCCATTATTAAAGGTCTGTAGATATCTTTTGATTTATGCTAATAATCTTACCACATCGCTTTCTTCTATTTTAGAAAGTGTAGTGGTTTAAAGAATTGTACCACTGCAAGTAAAAATACTGTCAAAACTTCTGTCAAAATTTGTTGAGTGGTATAAGAAGGTAATTGGACTAGAAGGTGTGACACCAACGCAGGAAGACGACGCAAGACAACGGACTGTGAACTTATATGTCTCACTGCTGATAACCAGCAAAACGAAGTTGACATTTTAAATTAAGGGGGTACCCTACACCATCAATAAAATAAATTCCACTCGTTTAATTTTCTTTATATTTTGTTTAAACATTTAGTTTGACGAAAGAGGGAAAACATGAAAATTTCAAGAAATTTGAACCACACATTTCTCTGGAATTATTTCAATAGATATATAGTAATTTCATTATCAAAAATTTTGATCACTGAAATGCATAAATTTTAATATTAAATATTACTTGATTAAAACGTTTAGATGATCTTACTGAGTTATTTCCCTTAGGTGTATGGTACCCTCTTAAGTGAGCCCCATACGAAACAGATGATAATTTCAGTGGAGACATCCATTGTTTTTTTTTATCGGCAACATCACAATAAACATCTTGTCTGATATTTTCCACTATCACGACTTTAGGAACATGGATGTCTAATACTGGAAATATCCAGCAACAAAATTAAAAGAAGAATTACCAAACTGCTGATAAATTATGTATTTCAATGGTGAATGTTTACATATATTCCAGGTTTAGCTCCACAGGCAGACTACCATGCAGAAAACGCTAAAACAATTATGTTAAACACAGTCGCCACATACACAACAGAACAGGAGAAAGCTGATGTCATTTTCATTTTATTTAAAATTCATCACACCCAAGGGAGAGCACTCACAGAAATGAAACAGTATGGTGAAGCAGAGAAAGCTTTGTCAAAGGCTGAGAGGACATGTCAGGACTTTAATAAACTGACATGTGTTAGTGATGATGAATGCGATGAAATGGAGATGAAATACTGCCAAGCTACTGCAAGGTACTTACAATAAAAACAACAGAGACGACAACATTTCTGATATTGGCAGATTTTGTCCTCATTTTAAATCTTCCATCTCCCTAATTTGCTAAATGTTATTGTATAGTAAAATTATGATTCTTAAATATGCAGGACAACTTTTCTGATTTTGGAAGATTTTCATGAAGATTTTTGCTTTGATCATAAATCTGCTCTCTAATTTTCTAAATATTATTGTGTAGTAAAACCCTGATTCTTTATAAATTCAACACAACCTGTCTAATTTTGACAGATTTTTTTCCCTATTTTCAATTCTAAATATGCTCTAAAATTTGCTAAATATTATTGTATAGTAAAACCCTTAATCTTTATAAATCCAGCACAACCTGTCTTATTTTGGCAGATTTTCTCCCTATTTTCGATCTTACATCTGCTCTCTAATTTGCTAAATATTATGGTAAAGTAAATCCTTGATTCTTTATTCATCCAGCACGTTTCTGATGTTGGCAGAATTTCTCCTTATTTTTTTATAGTAAATCTGTGTTCTCATTTGCTAATTGTTATTGTATAGTAAAATTCTGATTCTTTAATTGTCCGGGAATTTTGAGAAGCTGTTATTTTAATTTTCTTTTTTCTCGGGGAGGGTAAGAATTCCTATAAAGAACACTTTACAATGAAGCATCTTACTGACTTTTGTAATAATAATTATTATGCGCAATTATAAAAACACCACATTAATTTCTGAATTTATAGAAAGTTTTTAGCCTTTTATTTTTGAAATTTTTGCTCATCCCCACATAAGCTGTATGACAAAAACATGTACATGTACCTATCTTAAAAATAATATAAAAGATTTATTTAAACAATAGCATACAACTTTTAAAAAAATAGATGTCAAGAAGTATATAATTATACATTAATTTCAGAATATCACATTTTTTTTAAAACCAGGTTATACTGGAAACAGAAGAAACATGCCAGGTCTGCAGCCCAGTATGACAAACTGTTGGACCTGATGAAAAGGCAGTATGGACCAGACTCTATGGACCTAGTACCAGTTTATCAGGAATATGGAAGAATATCCTTTCAGTATCAGTTTTTATGTGCTGTGTATACATGTACATGAAGTAATCATTCAATGGTCCAATCTCCGAAACAGAGTCTCCTAACTTCCATTAAAACCTCCAGTAGTCGACCCTGCCATACGTGAGACGCCATTTTGTGAGCTTCCTCTCATGGCGGTTATATCTGCTTGTGACGCAATAATTTCTTGACGTC
>JAULBM010008979.1:0-11744 GCA_032357055.1 Geukensia granosissima
TTGTGTGTACTATATGTGTCTTTCGTTTCATTTTGTTGGCCATGGTCTTGTCTGTCTTCTGACATAACGATTTCTGTATGCCCATTTGGTATATTCCAATTCCTTTTACCTGTGATTTCCTTTGAATGATTTACCTGTGATTTGCCTTGAATGATTTACCTGTGATCTGCCTTGAAAAATTTACCTGTGATTTGCCTTGAAGATCTATCTCCAATTCTTCAACAGTTTCTCTCAGATTCTTTATTTCTTCATTTTCTGAAATTTATACAAGTCATCTCACAGTAAAATAAAGAGAAAATCTGTTGTTAAGTTACTCAATGAAAATATTTATTTTTTTTTTGTGTAAGCTCATACTCCAATGAAAAAACCTTCATTTTATTAATTTAATTATAAGCCAAATAAGACAATTATCAAAAAAGACATTTTGATAACTATTTTGCAAATAAAGTGTGTGTAAATATCAGATAAAAAGTAATTGTTTTCTATAAGATGTTTTTTACTTACTTTGAATGTTTGCAGCATTATGCCTCTCCATCCAGGTTTCTGAATCCTGCTTCAGCTGAGCTACCACCCTATCACGTTCTTCTGTTACTCTCTCTAACTCTCTTCGCAGAATAGAAGAACTGAAATTCAAAGTTACTATGTTTGAAAAGATCTATTGTCAAAACTCTTTAAAAGGAATTTGAAGATACCAAAAGGGCAGACAGAAATCGTTAAGTCAGAAAACAGACAAGACCATGGTCAACAAAATGAAACCAAAGACAAACACAGAACACACAACACTACACTGAAAACTAAAGCTGAAGTAACACGAACCCTACAAATACTAGGGTGAGTTCAGGTGCTCCGGAAGGGTAAGCAACTCCTGCTCCACTTGTGGCACCCGTAGTGTGACTCAGTAGACAAAGTGGTGTATAGTCACAATCGATGTTAGTCACAATTGATATAAGAACGGATTTTTATTCATGACAGTGGGTAGATATCCATTGTCATTTATAAATGGATATTTCGTATCGGTCAACCAAATCATGATGGCGACCAAAAAACTTCTGGAGTGATGACTGTAATCTTTCTCTGAGAAACCCTTGGCTCAGTAGCTTTCTTGTCAGCTGCAACCATCTATCAATTAAATCCTGATAGGAAGCACAAGCCCTGGAGTAGTGTATCAACTGAGAAATATACACTATGTATGCTGGTGCAGCTGGAATGTTGCCACACATGAATGGAAAGTTTGCAATCTGAAAATCCAAGTCATCTCTTTTGTTGTAAAGTTTGTTCTTTACCTGCCTGTCCTGTCAATTTCTAGGAGTAAGTCTAGGTATGAAGCAGACCTTTCTGTTTCTGTAGTATCTTTATCTTGAACTCGTATGACTTATGATCAGTGTTTTAAATATAGTCTAAACAAAGAATTTTTTCTAAGCGAAAAAAACTATAAATACTCCTTCATCAGTCAGGATTGCTACTAAATATATAATGAGGTCATGAAACCCTTAATATTTGTCCTGGGAAAAGTCTGACCATGGAAATTAAAGATATTGAAGATTTAATTATAATCCCCAAATCTCACCAATGTCCTATGCTCAGATTTTTTCCAGCAACCAAATGAAATTTTCTTACATTAAACACTAGAATTCATCATTTTTGTACATATTCTTAGTTTTCTCAACTCATTAGGAGAATTTGGAATTTTGTTGTTTTCCAATATATAAGTTTTTGCTTGCAGGATTTGTGAATTTTAGAAAATCTGAAATATTTTGAAAGATTTTATATCTATTGACATATATTTATGCATAATTCCAGGAAAAATAATCGTGGCAGTACCAGAAATGCAAGAATTTAGAGATCATGTGAAAATTACTGATTTTTGTGAAAAAAAAAATATTTTAGGGGTCTTTACAGCTTGCTTAGGGTGCAGATACTTGTTTATTATTAAAGGATTTAAGACAACCTGTAGATGTTTTTTATTTATATTTTTTAAATGGCTCATAGATAATCATAGCAGAGATCCTTTTTCTCTTGTATAAAAGCCAAATAAAATTTAAATTCATGCAGGCTGACATCCATTTTGAGGTAGCTAAAAACTGAATACAGAAAATGCAGAGCCTTGTTCAGACAGAAATCTGATACCACATTTACATCCATGATGTAACTTCCCCCCAAATTTTGCAAACAAAATTTATCAAAATGGGACCAATATTCACCAACATTTGAAGATATCTTTAAAACTTTTTAATTATAAGCAACATAAACACTTATGGAAAAAAATTCCTGTTTCTTATTTTCTTCCTCATAATAGTAAATAAAATGCTGGCATCTTTACAAATAAAAGAATGTCCTGAAGACTAGAGAATTGGTTTTAGTTTCCTGACAGAGTCTAACCAACAGTTAAGTTTATTGAAAAATTTTTCAAAATAATTTTAAAATGTTTTACAAAAATTTTGAAATGTACAAAAGTTACAGGTACTCTTTCTTTGTTGTGTTGTAAAGAAATTATAAAGATTCCTCCAAGGGATTTTTCTAAATTTAATATACAGTATAAAGATAGATACTTACTCCTCTTCACTGTCAGTGAGTGGCACAGGGGAAACATTCCTCTCTTCTTTCTGTAACTTTGATATAGCTTTCTTTCTAGCCAATAACCCTAAAAATAAATTACATACATTATTACTTTTTTTCCAAAAAAAAAAAAACATTTGTAGGAAACAGTATTAGAATACAGTTTTACAATCTAATGTAATACAATCAACCATTCTTGTTACTTTTATCCTAAACAATGTTTGGCTTAAACAAATTAGGCATGCAAAATTGATTCTCTGGTCATACTGTCTGAAAAATTATAAGACAACAGGCAGAATATTGGTATATCTGTTTTTTTCGCAGAGTAAAATTATTAGGGGGTCATTTTGCATCTTTCACAAAAAGACATGAGGGGTATCTTTTAAAATCTTTTTTAAAATGACTCACTTAAAAGTGTGATTTGAACCTAGAAATGAAGGATGGTTTGGGAAGTAGAAAGTCATTTTTATTGACATATTATATGTAATATTAAATCATAAATTTACAACAGCTACAGAAATTGAATTCTAAATCAACTTGTGAAGCTTGAAGTACTAGGGTATTTGATTTGTTCTATTGTGAATATATTTTTTCTTTATTATCAGTCAGGTATTTCTTTCATTTTCTATAATGAAATCTTTTTTTTTAATATACAGGGCACAAAAGTAGGAAATGATTTACTTCAGACAGAATATTTTGAAATTCAATTTCATCCAATAAATGCAATAATGTCATATCAGTAGTAAAAGAACAAAAACTTAGTAATTAATTCCTATCTGAAATCATCAATATTCAATGTTATTAACACCAAAACTGTCAGCTTGGAGTAGTCACACTGTCAGCTGATCAGACAGGTAAAAATAAGCAGGTATCCAAGTGAGCAATGATCTGATCAATAGACAGGTAAAAATCAGCAGGTATCCAGGTGAGCAATGATCTAATTACCTATGTTTATCAGGTTTATAAGATAACAAACTATTTGTTTATCACATTATGAAATGACAAATAATTATACTATTGATTTATGAACCAAGACATGTATAAGCTGTTGTACCTTTTGAGATTAAAATTATTGGTTTTTGAATAGAGATGGGACCCCTGTAAAAAGTTGACAGATTCAATCATGGATCACTGTAGGTCATCAACACATCATAAAATGCCAAACAATAACTTTCTTATAAATTTAGTGTAAAATTTTTTTTAAATGTCAGTTTAAAATTAGGATTCTATATATCTGTTCTACATCTGCTGAAGTGAAATTTGCTGGTAATTTGTAACACTATGACAATAGAAATGATTATTCCTAAATACAATGGTGAATGGCCATTTACTGTGAACAAGAAATCTGTGAAATACACTGGGAAGGAAAATAAAAAGTTGAGAAATACAGACAGGTGTACATTTCAGTTTGATCAGAACTACCAAGCTGTTGAAAAAAAAACTTCCACACCAGTGAGACACCCATCAAGTGATTATGACAAAAAGCAACCTGGATTTAACTTTGCAAGAAAGCTGAAATTTGTGACTTCTAAAATTCCAATATTTAGGAAAGACAAAAAGACTAATTGTTTAGACATCACTTCAGGACTACATTCAAAGGAGACAGTGAGTAAAACATTAAATCAATACCAGTACCAAAAATTCTCTGAAGGACTAACAAACTGTTCTCCAATAGAGGAGAACAACATCAGTTCCATGTATCTGAAACCAATCGGGGAACTAAGACATAACCCCATGTCAGGGGAACCAAAATATAACGCCATTATACGGGAACCAAGTCATAACCCCATGTCAAGGGAACCAAAATATAACGCCATGTCAGGAGAACCAAGACAAAACCCCATGTCAGAGGAACCTGTTAAATATATGTCTACACAAATGAGAATATGGACCAATCAAATGAATCGGATAAGAAAAAGGACAGAAAAACTACGGGAAAAAGATAATGAACTGAAAAACAGATATGAAGAAATGAAACTGAGAGCCAAACGTGTTTTAAATTCTGAAACTAGTGCTAATGAAAATCATGAAGTATCACCACCAAAACGTCCCAGGCTTGACGAAGTGACAGATAAACTACAGAAATGTACAATTCAGGTTAACAAGAAAAAAACACAGAACAGAATTCAAAGGTCAAGGAATTCTGCATTTTCATATCCCACAACAAGGAAGTTGTTTAACAAATACACAACAAAGGATGTCAACAAGAAAACAAACAGTAGTTTAAATGAGACTGGATCGGACTTTGTGTTCACTTTCTTAAAGAATAGTAAAAAATGTACTTTCTGTTAGAAATTTAATTTATTGTTTTTGTTTTTGTTGATGTTTGATTATTATTGTTATTCAATTTTTTGCTTTATCCAGTAAAATAGTCATTTCATAGCTGTCTTGCTTTTTGTTTCATTTTTCACAAATTAATTAATCTGTTAATCCAATGGGCATTCTTTCACTTCATGAGATTCTTGGGTTAGGGTTTTGTGTAAGATTAACAAGTAACAAGTCTGACAGGGCTAGGACTACAGATAAAGCTAGGTTATGGGACTGTTACATGTTTTACATTGTAAACTTTATTGGCCTATTATTGTTACATTTGAGTGTAAGAGGATCTTTGTCATTATTGAAGTCCTTAAGGTAACCTGTTGATGTTTGTATTTTATACTCTCTGGTCCCATAGACAATCATACCACAACTCCTATTATTTACAGTGTGTTTTTATAAAGTAAAATGAGGCTGCAGCCACCACCTGCTAAGTTTCCCTTTACCACAGATATTTTGAATATTATAAAAAAATCTCAAAATGCAAAAAACTATGAATGACCAATATATGGGGTTGCAACTGCTTTTCAAATAAACAGCTGACCTGAGAGTGTACCAGGTATAAACCTTAGTTGGAACAGCCACATTTATAATCTCAACTCTGCATAAGATTACAACAGATCTCCTGATTCTGATATTACATGTCTGCTAGGTATTTTTCCAAAAGGAAACAAACCTGAAAGACTTCCAGGATATTTACCGAAGTAGAAATTACCATAATTTTAAATCTGAAGACTCCCCTTTATTGTCATTGATCATCTGATGTTGTAATTTTATGGTTAGACAATAGCTCACATCAACCTTTTGTGAATACCTTGGACAAATTTTATGAGTTGAGGAGTCCAAATTTTATCATAACTGGTATTTTAGGAAAATAAGTTTTTATACAAAATATATCAGGATCTTATTTAAAAGTTATCAATTGTTTGTCAAATGACTGCATCTAATTTTTATGCTTCATACGGCAGTCAGTGAACGTTTTGGTTTTAAGATTCACCTTACCTTATACCTTTATATCTCCACTCTGCCATTTTCATGACCAAATACTTTTAATGGGAGCAGGACATCTTCTCCTTGGATAAATGCCCACTGAAAATTTTGCCCGTTTTTACATTTCAACCCTGCCATTTTTACATCCACATTACCTTGTAACATCTCAACCCTGCCATTTTTACGTCCACATTACCTTGTAACATCTCAACCCTGCCATTTTTATGTCCACATTACCTTGTAACATCTCAACCCTGCCACTGGCAAAACTGATCCTCTGTCCATATGTCTTCATTGTACTGAACACTGTGTTAAGTACACTGTAGGATTCCTCTAGTTTACCACACACACTGAAATTGTATCAAATTTTAGCCAATCAGAGGTGTACAACTGATGACCTTTTATAACCTGCTTTTCCATAGATCATGCTTGAAACTTATAACCATATATGATGTTTTCTTTTTTTGAACTCCTCTGTTTTCGTTTTATTATTCTAATTATTTCGTTATAGTTTTTTGACAGACCTGTAAATACAAATGTATACAAAAAATTTCAAAAATGCTTATTTATATTTAAAACATGCAAACTGACCTATAAATTTATTCAACTTATTTAGTTTTCATACAAATCTCAATCTTGTAAACTTGATATTTTGAGATATCTAGCTTACTTTTTACAGAAGTGTTGTAGTTGTTCCACTGACTGTCTGTTTTCTGTTAGCCTGTCATCTAACATCAGCGCCATCTGTTGGGCTTGTGTTATTTCATGCTGTAATTTCTGTGATAACAGAAAGTTTAACCACAGTGATATTGAAAACAGGTCTTTAAATTAATAAGATTAAAAATATTAAAACGGCATTGGGAGAAGGCTGTAACCAAATTACCAATCAGTAGCCAACTTGTTGGACATCAGTCTAAGAAGTCTTGTGTTACATTTCTTCTTCTTAGGTTCATAATCTCCATGGAAATGAGATGAGATGTTACTTTTATAACTACTTCCTTCCTAATATCATCCACCTATCATAAGCATTTTCTAAGAAACTGGACTAAACACAAACTTTAAAATGAAATTTTTCAAAGTCAGGTGAGGTAAGAGGTTAATTATCTCCTTGGAAAAAATGTATGTATGCTGATACAACTGCATACATAATATGAGTGACCTCCTATAAAGTGTTCATGTCAAAACTGACCTAATCACAAACTTTAACAATTGTTGACGCCGCCCAGCCTATGCCAGAAACAGCATGTCTGGCTTTCCTCGATTATCCATGCAGGCGAGACAAGATTGTTCAGAAAACATGCCTCCTTGCCTAAGACAGAAGGAAAGTTCAATGCATGTGTCTCTCCCACAACAGGATTTATGGATAGGAGAAAGTTCTTTCATTACTCTATTTTTATAGGTACATATTTCCTGTCATTTCAATATGTGAACTTGTTTTTTAATTTAGGCAGTTGAAATAATCACAAGTAGGAGACCTCTAGACATCTCTATCCTTTGTTGAAAGCCTTGAGTTATTAACCTGTAGATGTTTGTAATTCGTATATTTTGGGTGGCTCTCTCATAGACAACCAAAACACATCTCTTTTTTCTTACATTTTGGATATAACCATACCACATCTCTTTTTTCTATAACCTTTTTGTAACTAACCTTGTTTAGTTTAAACATATTTTATTTTCTCAATTACAGTAAAACGGATCAGACACAAGTTAAACAAACTTAGAGATTGCCTTCTCCTATAATACAATATTACACAATACACTTTAGAGCATGCAATTACATGTATCAAAATATGATATGTTACAAAATAACAAAGATAAATAAAGAGACTACATGGATGAACAAGAAAGAGAACTTTAAAAGAGAAAAAAACACTAACTGTAAAAAAAAACTGATGTTTCTGTTTGTGTGTGCATGTGGATAACCATTTCAGTGTAATTAAGTCATGTCACAGGGAACATTTTTGTACATTTGATATAATGACACTTTTATATATTTCCTCGTTTTGTTCGCCTGTAAGAATATCATTTCCACAAGTTAGTAAACTGAGAACCAAATTAAGGCAATCGGGCAACCAGGCTAGGTTATCTATCAAAGTTTTGTGAATATTTGTATAAATAGGGCAAACGAAAAAATAATGATATGAATCTTCGTGTGGAGCTCCACACCACCAAGAAGGATCAGATATAATATTTATTCTGTATAAATGTCTTGTTGTTATTGACCTTGGTAACCAGTTGGGCCAGTTTGTCTGACAGGACTGGACATTGATCTGGTTGCTATATGAAACTAACCTTGTTGTGATTGACCTCGATGTCCAGTTGGGCCTGTTTATCTGACATGGCATGAGACAGCACATTTATTTGGTTGTTGACTGACACAAGTTTGTTTTGTAAATCTCCAACCTATAATTAGATATCTATAATTAGATATCATAGCATATAAGCCTTAATTTTGGCATTGTCTGAAAATCTGAAATTTTTAATGGAATTTTAATTTTGACTTCCAATGCTTTTGGCACCTAGCAAACCACATGTTTATCTAGAAAAATATAACTGTATGCAATTAAATATAAGAAATAATCAAATGCAATTTTTTTTTAATTAAAAGAAAAATCTTAATCAGAAAAGGTTGCTGTTTTTCTGGTATTTACTTCATATCCTTATTTTTTATAATTTAAATAGCACTCTAAAAGAAGTAATGTTTCATCCTTGCTGAAGGTTTGTGTAAATCCTATCAGCTTGACATTGAGATGTTGTACAGACTCCTCAACAATCTTTCTATATTTGGACTTTTTAGTCTTAAAAAAATGTAAAGTCACAAGAAACAGCTAAGCTAGAAATCATCTGTAACAATGTGGAAATGTGTACATTGCTTAAATAATCTGGAAGAGAAAGTGAATTCCACAGGAGATAAAGAAAACGAGGTAATTAACATATATTTGATTGTCTATTTTTGGTTGAATACGACTGATGTTTTGGATAAACAAGCACACTTGTCAAGTGAACCTGAATATATAAATATAACCATTACCTTCCCATTCCAATTCTGCTCATCTTTCTTCCTCAAAATATCAGCCGATTTCTGTTGAACCATCAAAGCAAAGACTTTTTCTCTCCACCTGGATTTATCAGAAAAAATTATGATCAATTTGACATGTCATTCATGTTGGAATTGTTTTTCTGTAAATACAAGTGGTACATATAAATATGTGTAATATGTAGAAATTGCATTTATTTACTGGTAAAATAATTCAATGGTAAAATTTTTGTAGAAATTAACTTGAGCAGCTTATGAAATAATTTGTAAAAATTTCATATCAAATTCACATCAATTTTTTCTGGATGTAAATTTTGTGACATTTTTAAATGCATAGTTTTTTATACAGTTTTCTAATACATTATTTTTATGTTAAATTTACTTAAAAATCATATAGTTTTTGCCTGAATTTCATGCATAAAAGTCCCATCATTTATACATGAAAACTGGGAGAAGAATGTGCATGAAAATCATATGAAAAAAAATTACATGAAATTCAAATGTCATAAATGGAAAAACTACTGGTTACTTCAAAAATTGTACACATGGAATTCATAAATGGCATATTTAGCTGTGTGTCATTTTTTCCCAATGTTTATTTTAGTTAGTCAAAATTTCAAACTTATTTCACAAGGTCAAAATTCATGTCATAAAACCACCTTTTGGTCCATAACACTAGGAATAATTTTATGGTATTGAAGCCAGCACCTATAGCGTCACCTTTCGGTTGGGGGTTTCCAGACTTTCAACTTAGAATGGCAAAGCCCTACATCTAAGAATTAGTCAAAAATCCTACATTGTTTAAACAATGGTTATCCTATTGTCTAAAATCTTGATTGTAGAACATATGATGATCAATGGTAAACAATGGAAGATTCTCTGTATCAAAAATTGTCCCAAAATATCATACTTGGTGGATTTAATAAAGTTGAGATCACTATGAAAACAATAAAATGACAGTATACCTTGTAAGTAGTAAGTTCTCTTGCTTGTTCTTGTCCATTCTGTCTTGTGATACCTTAAGAAAGATAAAATACTTGACACATTTTCAATTATTCACAGTAAAATGTCATATCAACTTGCCTCATAGGCAAATGTCTCTCCATTGACAGTCAAAAACCAAAAGTATCAAAGATGGATGGTTAAGGAATAGACATTATTATGTATATTATTTTTTCCAGTTTGTAAATATACTAGTATACACATATTCCTGTTGTCCCATTTAATAAATAAAAATTGAATCAAAAGACAGGAATAAATTGGAATATACTTCTGAAGAAAAAAAAGAAATATTCAACATTAGCATATATATTGTACTTCTTAAACATAAAACTGCAAGTACCAACGAAATAAGCTAGTTTTAAAAAATATCAATTCTTTATTGTGTCAAACCTACCCTGGAGATTTCAGCTTCTTGTGTACGTAAAATTTCATTGAGAGATGAAAATCTGATGTTCAATAGCTGTAGATTGGATTGTATATTTTCTTTATCTACCTCTAATATCTGTCAAAAATAAATGACATATATTTAAATAAATACAAGTCTAATTGATTAGGGTTAAAAGGTTGCCACATTTGAAAGGTTAAAACAAACCAAACCTGTAAAGTATGAGGATGAAAAAATAAAAAGAAAAAAAACTTTGTTCCTCAATTTTCGACCAAAAGGTCTTTGTTAAGGGACAAGATAAGATGAAAATGAATAAAACTTGGATTCACACCTAACAGGGACTGAACACTGTTAACCAACGAAACGTATCAACCTTGAACACACACTAGAGACCAACTTATTGGTCATATCTGGCTATTGTAAGACCATCTGTGGGAGTAGAAACCATTTATCTCATGCAAGTAACCAATTAATATTGTAACTAAATATATTGGCATGCTTTCCAGTTTTAAACAGTGTCATTTGCTGTTGGTACATTTTGAGATTTAACTTCATTCAACATGCCTTGCATGATTACATTTAATGTGGCTGTTGTTTTATTAGAAAGGTCTTGACTGTTTTTTTTAAATGTGCCATACATTTCTGTTTATCAAATCCATTTTTAAACATACAAGTCAAATTGAGAAAAATTTTGTTTTCATATATATGCATGTTATATACCTCTAATTTAGTTGTAATAGCCAGACATTAATAGTCCTGAAATGGGAGATGTGTTAGCTTGTTTATGCGACCCAAAAAGTATAAATTGGAACATCATTGTATTTGGATAATACACTAACCTGAAGTTTGTTTTCCAGTGTTTCTTTTTCTTTCCTCCACACTTCAGCAGGTTTTGGACCCTTCTCTGTATCACCTATATAACTCTTCAGTTGATTTATTTGTTTGTTCTGGTTTTCTATAGTATTTGTTAATGATCTGAATCATACAACCAATAATGTCAGAGTAAAAATTAAAACTTTTATTTTTCATTTTATTTTTTTAATATTTTTTTTTAATATTTTTTTTTATATTTATTTTTAGTTATAGTTCTCATTATCTAAAAGAATAATGGACTGCTAACAAATCTTCATATTTTAAGTCAAATGGTTTTATTATTTTTGACATTTGAATCTTATATGACATTTGATTTGTAATTTTTGCATACACATGTACCTTAAGAAGCAATAAGGCAAGGTTCTAGGTGTCATGGAATAAATTTAATTTAACTCAGTATGCTAATTTGGTTAAATTATGGAAGCAAATTGTAATTTTTTTTCACTAGAACAACAAATAAAACAGGTATTATATGTCAGATCTGATCCAGAAAGAACAACAAATAAAGCAGGTATTATATGTCAGATCTGATCCAGAAAGAACAACAAATAAAGCAGGTATTATATGTCAGATCTGATCCAGAAA
>JAULBM010008990.1:0-11743 GCA_032357055.1 Geukensia granosissima
ATTTCAAAAGGAAGGTTGACTTATCCTTTGAATAGGGAGTCAAAATATCAAAAGACGGGGTGGTCAAAATTTCATATTTTTTTTCTTTAAAATTGATTTGCTTTTTGAATTGAATTTAGATTATTTATTTATTTCAAAAGGAAGGTTGACTTATCCTTTGAGTAGGGGGTCAAAATATCATAAGACAGGGTGGTCAAAATTTCATAAATTTTTTTTCTTTAAAATTGATTTGCTTTTTGAATTGAATTTAGATTATTGATGCAATTAAACTATCATAAGAAATATAATAATTAAATATAAAACATGGAAGTAAAAATTTCATAAAGATTTTTGTTGTCCGACTTTGTCGTAAAACATTTAAATTCAATTGAATGTATGATCATAGTATCCTAAGCATTCCATTTAGGGGGGTCAAATTATCATAAAATAGGGAAGTCAAAATTTCATAAATATTTTTTGCTTTAAAATTGATTTGCTTTTTGAATTGAATATTTATTCAATTTTATTATATCTAATCAGAAAGTAGGAATTTGATTGGTAAATGACAAAATAATAAAAATGCACACATGACCCGAACTATCCTATTTGAACAGAAATGACCTCAGGTGCACTATAATGACCCGGTCAATAAAATTAATGACTCGGTCAGTAAAATTATTGGTATAATAAAGCAATTAATTACTCTTCATGAGGTAAAAAGGGAGGAATGAGATCCTTTGACTTGACATCGGCCGTTGGCCTAGGTCAGGTCAGGCCACCTCGTGGGTCAAGGTTCGGGTTCTTATTTCCCCACGTTGATCTCATGAAGAGTAATAACTTGTATAATAAAAGGAGGTTAACATATACTGTTATTTGAGGTAGGGGAAGGGGTTCAAATATATTAAGATAGGAATGTCAAATTTTTGCTTTACTTTTGCTCAAAGTATCTTCTTTACTGTGGAGTTAAGCATTTCATCTAGGGAGGAAATATAATAGGTAGGAAGTTCAAAGTTGAATTAGGATTTTGTTGTCCAAATTTACTGTGAAAACTTTGAAATCAGTTCAATCTATGGTCAAAGTATGTTTGTACTGTGGAACTTAGCATTTCCTTGAAGTGGGGAAAGGGAGGGGGTAAAATATCATAATATGGGAGGGTCAAAATTGAATCAAGGGTTTTTCTTTAAAATTGAATTGCCTTTTTAATTTAAATTTAGATTATTTATTCAGTCAAAGTAGGATGTTGATATATCATAGGTATTTTGGAAAGGGAGGGGGGACAAAGTATCATAAGATACGGATGGCGAAATTTCATAAAGATTTTGATGTCTTTTTTCTTTCAGACTTTTTAACTTAATTCAAAATATGATCAAACCATGTTTTTAACTGTGGAGCTTAATAGGGTGGGGTGACTTTCCCTATTATGAAGATATAACTGAAAGCATGATCATGGCTCTCAAAATCACTTTATGAATAACATATTGGACTAAATTATTTCATTCAATTTATACTTGTATTAAACATATTAAAAGTATAATTTTTACCAACAACAACTTCTGAATCTACATAAAACTGCTTAAACTGAAATTTAACAGTATAGTTGTCGCACTTGACGAATGAATGTTGTCTCAATAGCTCTCGAAAATTTTGTGATAATCTACGAATTAAGTGGTGTTTATACTTAAATTTTTGGTGATTACGAGTTTGCATGGATATATGATGCCAACCGATGTGAGTCTATTACCATTTATCTGTTTTTCGTGCTTTTGAAAACATTATCAAAACGTACATACATAAACAGCAAAATCTACTCACTAGGCAGTTTGTAATACTCGCTCGGGTTGGACTTTGGACTCTATGCTCAAGGCAATATTACTGTAAAATATAACGGTCGTCGTTGTCCTTCATATTGACAATGGAAGTGCTCTGACTTCCCGTAGCAAAACGAGAAAACTTTACGCAAAATGAAAATCGTATTAGAGAAAAATACTTACAGATTGTTCGCAAATTGGAGTTTAATGACTTAAAGAAAAAATTTTAATAAACATGAATACAAGGAAATTATGTTCAAAGAAATGAGAAAAGTTATTGACCCGTCTGAATCTGATGACATTATAAAAACACGAAGACATTATAAAAACACACCGAGGCTAGACGACAAATTTGGTAATATTATCAGTGGAAACTCCATTCTCAGTAAGATCTCTAATGATGAAAAATGTTATTTGTTGAAAATGATGCCACTTTCAGATTCCCTAGCAGTGAATACTTTATTGTACAACAGAGACGGCGTTCATCTTAACAAAAAAAGGTTCTATCAAACTGGCTGAAAATTTTGGTATTAATTGTAAGAATAAAGGAATCATTCAAAATGTAAAAACGTCGGATAGTGATGATCGCGGAGAACCCAAGCCAGCGAATCGAGGCTATGGTCGCAGCTTCCCAAGTTACAAGCATCGAAACTCTGGCGAGGTCCGCCGTGCTCAAAACTACCAAAATGTTCACAGACGTCACGAACGTAATTTTGATAGGTTTGTAAACAAAAGTAACATTGATGACTGTAGTGGTAGAGTCTATACTAATTTTACTGAATCTGAAGTTGAAAGCTCATATGATTCTGGAAAATACTCCAATGATGTTCTATGTTGGTATTGTAGCGATTCAAATCATGTTTCGAAAAATTGTCGTCATGGTTATTTTATTTTATGTAATAGGTGTAATAAACCTGGCCACAAAGAAAACATTGTCAATTTTACGGAGATGGCCAGGAAGATAGCGCCGTAACGGGCGGCAGTTCCTATGTTGACATACCTATCTGTAATCATCCAAAAACACGTGTTTCAGGTAGGCGTAGACACCATAGGGCAGGTAAAGGTAAAAAGCAAGGGTTAATTTAAAGTAAATTTTTTAAATATCAGGGGTGTGAGAAGCAAAGTTCGGGAGGTAAACAAACACCTTAGTGACAACTCCATGGATGTGCTCTGTCTTGCGGAAACTTTTCTAAAACATAACAACTGGTCGAATGACCTTCACGTAGATTATCGCTGGGTTGGTAAATGTAGTAAGCAGTCAAAAGATAAGGAAGGTATTGGCATGTGCATTAGGGACGAGGTCCCAGTCCTAGACGATAACCTTGTTGGTAGCAAGGACGACGGATTTGAACGTCTGTGGATATTGACACGCCTAAATTAAAACGGCGTTAGGTGTTGTATATTTTCCGAATGACGGAATCGATAAAGCAGGTACGGACAGTCTCTTCTTTGAATTGTATGAGAACTGTACACTTGTACACTTTTACAGTCATGTGGGTATGACTTCGGGACACTTTAACGGTAGAGGTCTCAGAATATGTGATTACACTGGTAAAGCTATAATTTCATACGACAAACACAGCTATAACGTTGTGAGGCTTTTACAGTTCGCTGAAGCAGCTGATCTGATCATCGCCAATTCTCTCAATTGTTATGATGGGTTTTATACCAGAATCCTCATTAATCAAAGATCGGCAATTGACTATGTTTATTGTCAAATAGCTTATCAAGGGATGTATGTTCAGTTTACATCGATGAAAAAGGTAAACTGGACCTACAATGTGACCATGTAATGCTTTGTATAGACTTTAATGAGTCTCGAAGAAAATTGAAGTCAGCTGATGATGTTATTAGTAAACGGTTTTGGAAGCTGAACTGTGATATTGATTGGGACTTTTTTTAGGAGAAGTTTTGGGCGGGTTTTTGAGGATAACTGGTCGGCAAAGTTGATTGATATTAACGTAATGTGGGAGACATGGAGATCCAAAGTGGCTTAATTGGTTGTGAAAACAGTCTATAAGGTGAAAAATTACAGAGAGTTCTGGGACAAGGACTAAGATAATATGTTGAAATCTAGGCGGGAAGCAAATCGCCTGCAGCGTCTCCACAACAAAACTAGGTCTCATGACAGTGAACTTGGTGAGAAAAAATCCCATTTATATCGGAAGCGTAAGCAACTCCTATTAAACGTAAAGAACTTAATAATAAATGAAGTACTTTGCGAATAGTTGCATGTCTTCAAAAAATAAGAGTAAAACCTTTTGGGATATGTTAAGAGGCCCTTGAGATTTCTGCAACCCAAGTCAATTTCTTGATCTATCTGATAAGCCTATTTTGGTTCAGGAAAAAGGTAAAATTGAAAGTTGTCTCAGCAGTCATTTTGGCAAAATTGGTAATGATCCCACCATGACCTCTGAATTAAGGTCGGAGATTTCTAGCTTCATTCGAGAAAAGGAAGGATAAAACAGTGTAGTAGATAATATGTCCTCGATTGTGTTCACGAGGGAATCTATTTCAACTATCCTTAGTAAATTAAAAGCGGGAAAGGCTTCTGGTATTGATGATATATCTAATGAATTTTTAAAATTCTGTGGAGATAGCATGGTTAATTCATTGGTTGATCTCTTTGCTGCCATATCACATATGGAACAGGTTCCTACAGATTGGAAAAAGGGTATAATTAAACCGTTGCATAAATCGGGGTCCCAATACGATCTTGACAATTATAGGGGGTTTCCCTGTCTTCCAATGTTTATAAACATTTTTTCGAAGACACTTGAGACGGTTATAGTTAATTATTAAGAGATAAATGACATTTAGGGAGAGAGTCGGGGAGCTTTTCGTAGAGATCGACGATTAGAAGATCACATTTTCTCTACAGGGTATATGCACTATGCATAAATCTTCTAAAAGACCGTTATATTTGGCTTTTCTAGATCTGTCAAAGGCATTCGACATAGTTTGGAGAGATGACTTGTTTATGTTGCTATATATAGGAACGGTATTGAAGGAAAGTGTTGGCAACTTGTCAAAGATATTTACAAAAATGTCGAAAATAAGGTTATTTTTGGCGAACACTGATTGGTTTGAACAAGAGTTCGCAGTTAAGCCAGGATGTGTGCTTTCGCCTACTCTTTTTTCAGTCCTGATGATGAATGATCTCGTCAGCATGTTGGAAGAAATCGGATTAGGAATGGAGATTTCCTCCAAACCGATTAACTGTCTTCTTTTTGCTGACGATGTCGTTCTAATGGCCGATTTCCCCCAAAACTACAAAAACTATTGTAAATCTCAAGTGATTTTGCTCCTAAGTGGAATCTTAGGTTTAATGACAGAAAGTCGACGGTGATGGTTATAGGTAAAAACTTCAGGAAAACAGCTGTTGGATACTTGGTGCAACTTGTCAAAGAGATTTACAAAAATGTCGAAAATAAGGTTATTTTTGGCGAACACTGATTGGTTTGAACAAGAGTTCGGAGTTAAGCAAGGATGTGTGCTTTTGCCTACTCTTTTTTCAGTACTGATGAATGATCTCGTCAACATGTTGGAAGAGAGCGGTTTAGGAATGGAGATTTCCTCCAAACCGATTAACTGTCTTCTTTTTGCTGACGATGTCGTTCTAATGGCCGATTCTCCCCAAAACTACAAAAACTATTGCAAATCTCAAATGATGGAATCTTAGGTTTAATGACAGAAAGTCAACGGTGATGGTTATAGGTAAAAAATTCATGAAAACAGCTGTTGGATACTTGGTGATAAGAAAATTGATGAGGTAAATGAGTAAAAATATTTAAGACATTTGATTAATAGATCTCTGAAATCTAACTTTAATGTTAATAAATTTCTCAGGGAAAGATAACCAGTTGAATTACCTCATACATATTCTAGAAAACCACGGGGATTTCAATAGAGTCAATTTTGGCGATACATTATGGAATTTTGTCTTAATGCCCACCTTAACTCGTACTTGTGCTTTGTGGATGCCGCTCTCCATAACCAGCAGAGAAGGTTAGATTGCTGGTAATATCGTGCGGCCAAAATCATACTTCGAACTAAGCTAAATATCCCTAGATGTGCAATATTTCTAGAACTCAAGTACATCAAACGAAATTTGCCACGACTTAAATCAAAATATAACGAAAGTACAGCTATAAAGAATGTAATGTGATATATCATTGGATTTCTAATTTTTTGCCCAACTCATCCTGCTGTTAAAATTACAGATTTTTCAGCACAAAAAATTTCTCTTTACCCCTCTATGTTAAATTTTTGACATTGAAAAATTCTGTCTCAAAATTGCATGTTTTCATAGATAAATTTGGGGTTTCAGTGTTTTAGCTAGAATATAATTCAACTATATTCTTAAAATTTCATCTTTTATTTGTCATAAAACCCTAAAAAATGAAAACATTCTCATGTCTTGTTACCCTAGAACATTGGTTGATTAAACCCGCAAAATGAAGTAAATTTACAAAGTCGAAAAAATTTACATTACACCCTATGGGGAAATTTTTTAATTCAAGATATAATGACTTTTTAACTACAGCATCAGCTGCGGCAAAAAATTAGAATTCCAATAATATATAATATGATATATTTCATTGCAAAACTTTTGATGGAGGTTCACTTTTGTGGCAAATTTCGTTTGGTATACTATAGGTTGGGAACCTTTTTCAGCTTTTAAAGACCGCTAGAAAATAGCTTATTTCAGGAGGCTGGTGAGCCTTCCTGAAAGAAGATTGTGTAAAACGGTCTATAACGAGATGCTAAAACGTAATGAATCGTTTAGGAAATATGGTGAATATATGTTCATTTACAAGATGGTATTTTATCCAACCCTTCTAGTGGTTGTACAAATCTCGATAGTTCTAATCGAGAACACGACCACTACATTAGAAACCGACTACTATCTGAAGTATCTGAAAAGAGTATACACTCTCGATCTTTATCAACAAAGTTTTATTGGTCTACGTATGCAACCTTATTTGAATAACGTTAACGACTTTGGTTCATCAAGATTAAAGCTGATAGCGAGAACTAAAAGGACCCCCCTTCAGAGGTATTTGGTTCGCATGCATATGTCTGAAAAAGAATTATGCCCCCTTTGTAATGATACTAGCAAAGATTTAGAGCACTTTCTTCAAGATTGTCCCGTTCTGTCAACTCTACGTGACCATGTATTTTACTATTTTTTTTCTGAATTCTCCGTTTTTTGTCCGTTTCGTATAAACTTTGGAACTGCCGCCCAGTACAATATTGTTATTTATTATTGGCGCCATTGGTTACGCTTTTAATAATGATGATGGTACTTTTTATGATTTTTATGGTAAGGAATTTCTTTAAAAATGTTTTGATTTTAGAACAGATATAGTGATACAATTGCAAAGTACGAAGATATGAAACTTTTTATATATTATGTATGTATGAATTTATGAAAAAAAATATATTTTTAATTGACATATACCATGGACTAAGATTGATAGTTTTATTAATTGCTATTTATATGTTTAAGAAATGGTCTGGACTAATAGTATGATATATAATAGAGACTGTGCTATTTTTATTATTATAATTTTTTTTCTCATGATTTTATATGAAAACTTTGTCAATTTGTGAATTTATGGTTGACAGTGATATGATCGATATTGTTTGTTCATATTATCTATAGTTTTAGTAATAGACGCATATACCCTGGCGATAGGTGCCCCCGTTGTAAAGGGTTAGTTCTAAATAAAATATATATTCAGAAATCTGAAATCTGTTTACCATCCCTTTATCACATATTAAAGCCATTATTTAAAATAAATGGTGTTAACATGATCAGGTATGCTTTACATATTAAATGGAAAGTAATGTACAATATTTTTAACAAAATTTTTTCTTTCTTTTTCACGCCTGGGTTGTTGTTTGGCAACTTACATCAAATAAATAAGGGGTAGGGGTAATACTTTTGCAAAAATGGCAAATCAAAATCACTTTCTGATTGACATATTGGGATCATTCAATGCCTTGTATATACCTTAACTCAATTAACATCAGATTATAGCCATATAAGAACTCTTATGTCAAGCATATTAAAAATATTGAGAAAAATTAGAAATTTTACCATTTTTCAAACTGGAGGTTTTGGGTCATTTGAATACTTCAACTGGTAAAAGAAACAATATAAGGCAAATAAAACACCATAAACTAAATAAATATATTGAAATCCATCCTAAATTCAGGATAGACATTCACATAGGCAAATAAAACTGAAAACTTGGATTTTTGTCAAATATCTGTTTGGGTAGAGTTACTATTTGTGTTATTTCTTCTTATCGAAGCTTACATTATTTTAATAACCCATTTAATGAAAAGGCAATATAAATTAGTTTTGAATGATACCCTACATGTCTACTTTAATGTACAGGAACATATTTATATCTGCATTTAAATAGTAAGAAAGAGGCTGAAATCTAAAATTGTAAAAAAATATCCATAAGGCTATAAAAAGGTCCCCAAATCACAAATTTGTTCCAAAATTTTTTATGTTAACATTCTTCATTAATAGAATGCTTTAGGTGACCCAAAAAGTTGGTCCCACGGAGATGTGGAGGGGGGGGGGGTGTTTGGGGTGCACTGTGGGTCCTATCCCACATATTATAACAGACTTTCCTTATTAGCTCTATTTAATAACAATGACATTGGAATATATATTCACTAGTCTTCACAAAATGATTCTTATAAACTGTATTTTCTAGACCTGGGTAAAATTTTCATAAGATTATGATAAATTGAACCCTTTATTAGTTTCTTTTCAGGGGGGTCAATATATCATACAGGGGGAGGTCAGAATATCATAAGTGGAGTCATTATTTCGCAGCGAAATATTGAACCCGGGGTCATTATATCGCGGGGGTCAAAATATCGCATGACACTGGCCAACCTCGAGTTAATCTGCTGAAGAACATTCTTCTCTGTCTAAGTCGCCCTTCTGTGTTGTTTCATGGTGGATTTTAACTCTCTTCTTAACTTACTGATTTTCTGTCTCTCCTGTTTTCTTTTCTGGACACCATATTTTCCTTGCTCTTCTTTTGTTCCTCTATACCAAACCGCTCTTTTCTAACCAACACATGATTGTTGATAAACTGTTTATTTTCTTCTGTACAGTACTTTGCATAGTGGTTTCCAGAATCATGAGACTGGAATGGATTATAGGGCATGGCGGAGTACATAGAGCATTAACAGGTAGAAAGTTCAGAAATAAACAATCTTCACTACTTCAGTCTACTTATTATTTTCAAAAAACAATGCTTAGTTGTTGAATGAAAACAGTTTTTGCTATTCTAAAGTTTTACCTTATAATTGCCAAACGATTTTTTCGGCTGTGTTTGGGAGAAAACGTTCTCAATTTATTAGACACAGCAATAGACAAAGACAGAAAAAGTTTACACAAGTGCTTATCGAATAAGTATCTTCCACGAGTATCTGAAATTCCGTCTTCTACTGAGTGGAGAGCGGCAAAACGAGGAACAAAACGAAGAACTTCTTACACAATTTGAAGATATTTTTGCATTTTATTGGTATTTGAAGTCAATCACTTTGATATATTAAATATCATAGGTGCAGTTCGAAAAATAGGTTGAAATGGCAAACTTTTAGTAATTCGCCTTAGTTATTTCTCTACGTATATTTTACCTTAACGCAGAATGTTTGAGTTTAAAGCACATTGTTCAATGTCAAATTACCAATTAAAATGGACGTACATAAGGATATAAAAATGGAAAGACACGGGGTAAATGTCAGAAGAAATGCACTCTAACCATCCAAATAAAAAATCGTGTATACGTAATATAATACTGCTTTTACTTGAATATTATCAAAAATGAACATGTAACAGAGCAACAAACACAAAGACAAACATATGACCACAATTCCTGATAGACACTGAGACATGTGGTGGGTTTAACTAGTTAAATGGGTACGTAACTAGGCAATTAAAATTGTTTGTACTAACTTTAGAAGATGATGATTTTCTAATATAACGAATACTCTGAAACGGTTTTATATTTTAATAATAGCCGTATTAATGATGTACATATATATAAATGGGAGTATAATCGTGACCTTGTGTTGGATGTTCTTAGAAACCTTTTTAAATGCCTTTGAAGACCTTTGTGCAAGCTGTCACTGATAGAAAATCTGAGTTTTTAAAAAGAATAAAGAGGTGAATGCCTTCCTTCCAAAGGGACCTAAATATCGTCCTTTTTGAAAATAAATAGGACCGAATGTGGTGATGTTATTGAAAAATTTCTACAGGTAATTGCAAAATATGGATCAAAAAAGAAATTTCGGATAAATCCTGTAAGAAAGGCATAAAATAATGAAAATAGTAGATATTCGTATGAAACATTACGAAACGAATTATAAAGATACAAGGACTACATCCCATGCTGTTTTCAGAATAAAACGTGGAATTAAAGTAATCCATAAAACGTATCTGTTCGCTCCCGCAGATAAAGCAGAAAATAATATTGTCGTTTTCTGTAGAACGTATATATAAAGTCCTCCGTAATTACACTCCTAGTTCAAACGTTTTCCGAGCTATAAACTTGACAGAACAACAGATCGTTAATGATTATCTAAATTTTATCACCCAGTTAAAGGCTGCATCCGACAATATGAAAGTTCATACAATGTACTGGCTTCCTTAACTTGATAAATCCCCATACGAGTCTCGGTTCATTTCTGCTTTTAGTAAAATTCAGTACCACTAATGCTTCAATTCTATTAACTAGTGCCCCAATCTTCTGTAATAAATGTTACGAAAATTCATCTATCAAATACTTTTGGAGTGTATTTATATAATATATAATGAACTACATGTTTTAGACAAACTTAAGTCAGTCCAAGTTCCGTTTTCTACAATAGACAGTTATGATTCTTCTACTCTTTATACAACTTTACCACACAAGCTTATTAAAGAAAAATTTTCATATCTAAGCAATTGGTCATTAAAAAATCTGGTTGTACTCACATATGCTGCAATATATATAATTCCTATTTTGGCGAAATATCTAATAACAAATATACTTGTTGGACATCATCTGACATGATAGCAGAGGTTGAATTTCTTCTTGATAATATCTATGTGCGGTTTGGCAACACGGTCTACCGACCGCATGCATTGTTGGCATACCAATGGGAACAAACTGCGGTGCTCTCATTACAGATTAATATTAATATTGTTTTGAATCACAGTTAATGACCAAAATTCAGAAAGACACTTCAAATAGGATTAGGTGGACAATTTTATTAATACTTTATATATTTGGATGATGTTTTAGCTTTAAGTAATCTAGAGTATCAAAAATTTGCAAAAGTTTATCCCAAAGCCCAAAGAACTTACCCTGAGTAAATCTAATAGCAGTGATGATCGACTCCCTTTTTAGATTTCGATATTAAAATAAAAAAAATTGATTTTGTATTGAAGTCGAAAAATATGCTGTCTCCTGCTAGAAAAACTGGATTTGAGAAGTGTAAATGTATGAGAAAGTGAATAGCAGATTATTAACATTATATTCCACATGAAAGGGAAAAAAATTTGTTTTACTTTTCATAAGAAAAATAATTTTCAAAGAAAAGATCTACAAAACATAAATATGAAAGAATATCAAGTTTTTGCTATTTTATGACGGAATTTTTAAATGGGGATGTGGAAATGTAATTTCGAAATTTTATGTAAAAATCAGCAGAACGCACGGCTGCAAAAAAAAAAAAAAAACAGAGAAAAATCACTGATGTAATATTCAAAATGATATAAAACTTGAAATCAAAGATACTACAGAAACAGAAAGGTCTGCTTATTACCTAGACTAACACCTACAAATTGACAGTAATGGCGGGTTAAGAACAAAAATTTACGACAAGAGAGATGACTTTGATTTTCCGATTGTAAACTTTCCGTTCATGTCTAG